>JAOYMR010000010.1:8560057-8575540 GCA_025802075.1 Tenebrosternarchus preto | reverse complement strand
ATACAGTATACATTACATTATAATCCTGTATGTATGCAGTATGCATTACATTATAATCCTGTATGTATGCAGTATACATTACATTATAATCCTGTATGTATACAGTATACATTACATTATAATCCTGTATGTATGCAGTATGCATTACAATATAATTCAGATACATTAAGATGAAGGAAAAAACTGTAGAAATTTGAACAAGAAACAAGTGGAGACTGTTGTCCAATATAACCTGATCTAGGTGCTAATTTAGGTGATTTACCTGTTGGGAATTGTTATAGTTGGCATGAAGAGGTAATATTTGAGGAGGAGGGAGATATGCAGTAGTTGGAACAGAACGCACAGAATCTCTGGTCCCAGTGCTAATACAGACAATAACTTTATAAATGTTTTATTTTTGAACACCAGAATATTTGACCTAGAAAAGTCACCACACTGAAGCCAGTGAAACACACAGCACTAACATTGTCTGTGACAAGGTTTGTTTAGACATTACTGCTGTTACTGCTTCATAGTTAAAAACAAAGCAACACTGAAATTTCCCTCGGGACTGGACTATAAATTTTTGTTTGCAAACTGTATCAATAATTAGTTTATTACTGCATTTGTTAAAGGAATTAGATCTATTATGGTGGTTACAGTATTGATTCCAGAAGTTCCCAATTTTGTGACAGTAAGCACTTACTGGCAGCAGCCCTGATATGTTCTTGGCAGGTATCAGGAGGTTCTGGACATCCTCAGTCACCGAGTGAAAATAAACCCTAACAAGCTTATAAAAGATTGAGCAGATGTTATGACTTATGGAGATGTCTACTGCTGTTATTAACCATTAACTGCAGCACCAACAACTGTGTAGAAAAGTAATTTTGAATCATTTTAATTTAAAACAACTAAAACTGTGTTGACAAAGTCTCATCAAAGAAAGGTCTAAAATAGCCCCCACCCAGAAGGACCGTGTGGGAACTGTGTGGATACAAGACATTACCATCTTACACATTAACACAATTATTTTTAGTGTGATTTACAGAGCTGCATCCACAAAAGAAACGTTGACCGCAGACTGTTGGTCCACTCCTTATTTTGGTCCACTCCTTATTTTGGTCCACTCCTTATTGTTGTTCATGATGTGTTTAGCCTCATTTTCCTAGATAATGAAGCACAGGGGAGTCTGACCACAGTTAAGAGCTCGGTTTCATAAGTATGTAGAACCTTCCCAGCCAAATAGTCCATAGCAGGCTATCAACTCTGAAAAAGGGCACATAGTTGAATCCAGTGAGAATAGTGTATTATTGTGCAAATGATTTTGCCCTTGTATCACTCTGTGAGTGGCTGGGGTCTACAGACCCTCACAGCCCTGCTGGGTGGCTTTAATGCAGCACACTGTGGTAGATTCACAGTCTGGAACTGTCCCATTCAAACTTACAGCCTCACTAGCAGGAATCTCAGGTTTTAGATTATAAAATGATATGCTGGATCAGTCAGAAACCTGGACAATATGTTCTATTAGCACTAAAACTAGATTGCACCATAATGCCATAGACCAGAGGTGTCAAAATCTGGTCCTGGAGAGCCAGAGTACAGCAGTTTGATGATTGTTCTGCTCTGACACACCTACTAAACCTGCCAATTGATTGATGAGATGAATCAGGTACGTTTTAGCAGGTCAACCACACTGGACTTTGGCCCTCTCAAACCAGGGTTTCACACCACAGTGCTACATTAACTAATAAATGATTCAATTCACCAGTCTCCAGTTTTATTAGGTGTGTCACAGCAGAACAATTACCAAACTCTCCTGGACCAGACTTTAACACTCCTGCCAGAGACTGTGCCTTACCAAAGACTGAAACATCACAGGCTGTTAAAAGACTAACACAAATAAGACAAAAAATGTTTTTTTTTACATTTTTAAATAGGGTTGATATTAATGAATCTAATTCAAACTAATTTGAAATAATAATTCAAACCATTATTGTTTTTATTTTATTTTTATGTTGTTTTATTCTCTGTTCTGTTATGCTATATTCTGTTCTATTCTATTTCATTTCTAAATATTTCCACGTAAGCACTTTTTACGAAACGGACAGCAGTGAAAATAAAGGAATACAAAGCCGTACTGTCCATTAAGTAAATAATTAAAAATAACAAGAAACCGCTTACGGAGGTAAATTATTTTGCTTATAGGCTATAGTAAACGAAAAACAATGAGACACAACTCTACACCGGTGATAAAACTATAAATGGTGAATGTATGTTTTGTTTTGAAAAGCCGTACCACTGCATAGTGCTGCGGTAGATCTTTTCTGAAACCATTACATCATACCATTACTCTGGTTGCTGTGGAATCAAATAGATGAAAAGTACGCCATTGTGGTTCAGAAAGAAGATAATAATAAGCAGCTAATACTTTGTTCACAGAGCCAAGATGGCTTACACGACTCGACAGTTTTCTAGTAGTCTCTTTATGTAGGGAGATTTAGAAGACCTTTAATCGATGTCAGTGAAAGACATGGTCTCTCATTGGCTAACAAGAGGCACACGAAGAAAGAACCAATCAAGTTTGACCGCCGATCCAGGTGGTATCCCTTCTTCTTGTATCTCTAGAGTAGGTTTATTTTGGTTTACCCTGTTCCCGTGCTTCCGCCATTAGAGATAGATAAATCAGCATTAGAAATGGGAATTATATAAAATTAAAGCCTCCAGAATATTTAGTGAAAACTGGAATTCGCGTATTGCAGGGCTGTGGCAGATTAAGAGGTACGGATTTAGGTAAGTGCGCTGCCAGCGCTAAACTGAAGCTTAGAGGTGCGGGGTTGTACGCGCTTAGGTAACTGGGATCGGTTTCGTTCGGACCACTGCATGAAAGAACTGGGATGTGTTACTGCAAAAGGGCAACTCAAGAGGGCTCTGTGGTCTCTGAAACCGTGATGAAGGATCAAGAATGTGTATGTGTGTGGGCCTGTGAGTTTAGCCTGCTCATTGATTTATTCGCTCTGATCTTGCCTGTAGGCTACAGAGGTTCCGAATACAACTGTAGCTGGCGAACATTAGATTCCTGTCTGCTGTTCACGTTATTACCGAAATCCAAGGAGTCTGACACTGTCGGACTACGCATAGAATAGCATTATTTGTGAGTCAGAATGAACTTAAGTTTGAATATTTGTGAAAGAAAACCGGACCACAGCCAGCGCATGATTTGCGGTGGAGCTAACTGCACTGAACTTTAGTTTCCATTGTATAACTTAACAGTCTAATGTCAGATCTCATTTATAGTGAAGGTTGGCTAGCTAGCGTTACCTTAGCTAGCTAGCTGTCCAACTGTTACTAACATTGTTGAACCCTAGCGTTCAGGTTGGCTGTCTCCTTGGGGTTCCGTTTACATGTTTACTTGACGGGGTTGATTTGGTTTCATTTAATTCCAGTTCTTACAAAATGTATCTAAAACTGCTATGCTGTTCCCGTAACACACTCACGGTGAAGAGATGAATTGACGTGACGAGTAACCTGGCTAGCCGACTTACACTCTTGGGCAAAGTCGCCTTTCATCATAGCTCAGGTTTACAGATGATGGCAACAGACACGAGCTAAATACAAAACTCATCCCATAAACCAAGCTATAAGTTAGTTATTCGTTGGCAGTAATATTCGAGTTACGTTTACGATTTTTTTGTTTTTGTTTTGTGCATTAGATCATAAATAATTTCGGTGTTTGAGTTAACAGGCCATCACTGTAATGGGTTATAAATGAAGACAGAAAGCAGGGGTCAGGTGTGCTGGACTGAGTTTTATTTTATGACTTTGTTCACCTGTTCGGCCTGTTGTAGGAACGATCTATAGTCGTGGTCAAGTTTGTGGTGGGAGTCTTTTTATCGAATTTGTGTTGTATTTGATTACTGCTTCGCATTGAAGGGTGAATGAGGGAGTTCCTGTATTGTGAATGCAAAACAATGTTTAACAATAATTCCATCCCATCAGTAAAAGGTCACAGTTGCACGACCAAATATAGGCAAAACAAATGTAGATAAAACCTACATTTGGCAAGGCTAATTTATTTGTATTATCCTAGCACTTTTCTGTACGACTGTGTTTTTCATTCAAGTTTTTGGAGTTTTTGTGTCTTTTTAACAGTGAGATGCCTTACTCACTGCTAATAAACTCTGAGCTAGTTAGTGGGTCTCACTATTTTATAGCTATTAAAATGAGATTTTTTGCCTTTTGTTAGTTGTGAAAAATGGACTGTATGTGTTTTATTTTTTAGGGCACCCTGGCGGCCTGTGAGTTCATTGGTTAGCAGGAGGAGGGAGGGTGGGAAGGGGGCACCAGGAGCTCAGCTTGAGTGAGGATGACTGATCATCAGCCCAAGTGGAGCTGTGAGTATTGCACTTATGAAAACTGGCCGTCTGCCATCAAATGCACCATGTGTCGTGCTCAGAGACCCACTGCCCCCATCATCACTGAGGAGCCCTTTAAAAGCAGCCCAAGATTGGACTCCCACCTGTGCCCCACCCCAGAGGGCTCCAGTGTGATCATCTGCCCAGAGTCAAGCGCCCGTCCTCGGGTGCGCATCGCCGACGAGCTGCCTGAGACGACCAGCAAATGGTCATGCCACATGTGCACCTACCTGAACTGGCCGCGGGCCATCCGCTGCACACAGTGCCTCAGCCAGAGACACCAGGGCCCTTCAGAGAGCCCACAGACCTCCGAGCTCAGTGTGAGACCCGCTCCAGCCTCCGTGGACCCCTGTGAGGAGTACAATGACCGCAACCGGCTGAACACGCGCATTCCACACTGGGCATGTTCAGCCTGCACCTATGAGAACTGGCCTAAGAGCCTCCGGTGTGTGGTGTGCGACCACCCTAAACCCAGCGGGACGCCCGAGACCGAGCAGCAGGACCCTGAGCCCGAAAGCACTATGTCCCTGCCCGTGGCCAACGAGCAGGACAGGACAACGGGGGGAGGGGGCGGGTGCAAGGCGGGGCAGAGGAAGCTGTCGCCGCCCATCTCTGCGGGGCGGGCAGAGGTGCAAATCGAGCTGGCATCCGGGGCGGTGGGCACCGCAGACGAGCAGGAGAAGGACTTTAAAAAGCTGAAACAGATCAGGAACAGGATGAGGAGGACTGACTGGCTCTTCCTCAACGCCTGTGCAGGTGAGAGAAAACGTGTGTGCTCATCAGGACACTCCTCCTTCACTTCCACAGTGGCTCCAATAGGGCCAACTTCCTGAATGGTTTTTCCCTTCTTGCTCATAGAACCACAGAATCATGTCTTATTTTATATATATATATATATATATATATATACATTTATAGCTGATGTCTTGTATCACAGTTTAATCTGCCCTCTCTCCAGTATAAGCATGTCGAGAGTAATTATTATGAAAAAGTGAACCCCCCCCCCCACACACACACACACTTTATTGAAATAAAAAATTAAAGTCAAACGTAGTTATTGTTTCAAAACACACTATTCACTCCCCCTGTCCACACAGCTAATTCATGGAATCTTAAGATGCAAAATCAACTATATTGAAAAAAAATGTTGCAAGAACAGACTCCTTTACATATATCTGTCAGTTCAGTCTACAGCAGTTTAGTCCCATGCACTTGCTTTGTGGTTCTCAGCCGCTTCATGTTTTGCCTGCTTCATAGAGTTTTTTGAATGAGGGAGTTGGAAAAATGGTCATGTAAAAATTAATTATGACTCACTGTTTTTGGAACATAAAGCCAAACAAACATAAATAAACATCAAGGAAAAAACATAGGATATGTGCCCTTTAATAGCACTTCAGTTACAGCTGCAATTTCACAGTAGCCAGTATGTATGTTTTGTTGTTTGAAACACGTCCGTTTGATCTGCCTTCACCAAACATTGCTTAGTACCACTGCTACCGCTTCTCCATATGATAGTGTGAGGGAGGGGTAACATAGCACAGGTTACAAAGAGACCCGCACCACTACACACCTTCATACCAGGTGATACTACTGCCATTATTTCTGCATTGTTTGTTTACTTCAGTTTGTATGTCATGGAAAGAAAAATATTCAATGAATGCAAAAAAAAGTGCCTTTGTGAACTTTCATTTTCTTAACTGCACTTTTACCTAAAGATGTGTAAAGGTCCAAGATATCCAGATTTTAAGAGCGACCTGAGTAATGATCCTAAATCCAACAGTTAGACCTCAGTAATGATCATAAATCAGGTAATTAAACATGAATAATGATTCTGGTAAATAGGCATGAGTAATGACCCTAAAACCAGTCATTAGACTTGAGTAGTGATCCTAAATCCATTACTTTAGTAATTTAATAATTTAGACCAAACATCATACAATTACTTCTCCATTACTGAAAGGTCTTGTCTTTCAAATTAGTGTAAACTTGAACTGTGTTGTATGTATAGATATTTGTTTTGTAAAATGGTGTATATATATATACATACATACATACATACACACACACATATATATATATATGCACCATTATACATATATATATATAATCATGGTGTGTTTGGAACATAGGTGTGGTGGAGGGTGATCTGGCTGCAGTGCAGGCCTATAAGACCTCGGGTGGTGACATTGCACGTCAGCTGACCTCAGACGAGGTGCGCCTGCTGAATCGACCATCTGCGTTCAACGCCGGCTTCACTCTGGTGCACCTCGCCATCCGCTTCCAGCGCCAGGACATGCTGTCCGTGCTGCTCACTGAGGTAAGCTGCAGAGGAGGCCTGCTCCCTCCGCAGGCACGGCCCTGCCTCCACATGCCCTCCACCTGCTGGTGGAGTAGTCTAGCTGTGAAGGTTATAGATGTGATTAGTCTAGCTGTCCTTGTCGCCTCTCCAACCGGCTATACCTTTTAGAGGTGTGTGTGTGTGTGTGTGTGTGTGTGTGTGTGTGTGTGTGTGTGGGCATGCTGTAACAGGTATCTCAGCAAGCTGCTAAGTGTATTCCAGCCATGGTGTGTCCCGAGCTGACGGAGCAGATACGTCGTGAGGTGGCGTCTGGCCTGCACAGGCGGAAGGGAGAGTTTCCCTGCTACTTCCTCACTGACATCACTACCTTCACACTACCAGCAGGTGGGACATGCCAGGTGCTCTCCGACCACCCTAGTCCCTGCACAGTGGACTACGACAGGAATGTGACTGGATTTAGGGAGATTTCCACACCATGGGGAGTGAAAACATTCAGTTTGAATAGAACTTCCCATCACTTCCCAGGGATTTTCACAGTTTAATCATCAGTCATTGCAAGTTTTTTTCTGACGAGCTGCTCCTGCTGTCAGTAATGGAAGTGGAAGTAATTTGCTTAACTTTTACCTGTTGACGTTATGTAGATACAGTTCAGTAGTTAGCCACATTACCCCAGAACAACACACACACACAAAATGCAGCATGCATAATGTGTTCTGCATGGGGACATTGCAGGGAATGCTGAGTGAGGAGATGTGCTGTTCCCTTAAACCACATCAAGTGATTAGTGTGTAGTGAATTCAAGGGCACTGCATAGCAATCGTGTGGAATGAAATACAGCTTCACTGTCCCTACTGAGTGCACTCCACATGACCTGACTCCTGCTTTTTACATCACCTTCCTTATTATGTCTCTTAGATATTGAAGACCTGCCTCCTAATGTCCAAGAGAAGCTTTTTGATGAAGTGTTGGATCGAGATGTACAGAAAGGTAAAATATTAATAATAACATTAGAATAATAACATTAAAACTGACAGAAGATGTTCCCATTCCTCAAGTAGAGTGTTCCACCTAATATAATCGAACCTCCTCCACCAACACCACCTAAATGATATGTTTGCTGTAGAGCTGGAGGAAGAGTCTCCTATCATAAACTGGTCCCTGGAGTTGGGCACGCGGCTGGACAGCCGGCTGTATGCCCTGTGGAACCGTACTGCAGGAGACTGTCTGCTGGACTCTGTTCTACAGGCCACATGGGGCATCTATGACAAAGACTCCATACTGAGGAAGAGCCTGCATGACAGCCTACACGATTGCTCACACTGGTGAGAGAAAACACACACACACACACACACACACACACACACTTTGTTTCAGTCATTGACAGTGCAACTGTCAGAAAACTGCTGAACAGAATAATTTGAGTCAAAGGACACATCACTGCTGTAATTGAACAGCATCTGCTGAAATACTCACAACTAACTCAGTCACCAAACATAGCTTTATAACAGTTTATAACAGTAAAGCACACACACATCAGGAAGCATCAAGAAGTGTGATGATGCCTCTGCGTTTATATGCTGGTTAGAGTTTCCATCTTACTCCTACAAGTCTAGTGTTGGAACACACTAAGAATAAGATGATGATTTAATGCATTTAGACACACACACACACACACTCGAGTGTTTCACAACTGGACCCAGCTCAGACCGAGGCTACTCTGGGAACATAACCTGCATGAGTGACCCGTGTGTGTAACACAGTTCAAGTGATGAGTCTGGTTCTGTGATCAGAGTCTTAAACCCACACCCTTCGGTCAGGTTGAGATGGTATTGTGCTCAGTTCCTGGGCAAGAAACAGGCTGTTGGTCCTTATCATGATTAAAAATAATAATAACAGTAGTAGTAGTATGCAGGATCATATTAAGGTTGAAAATGTTCACATGATTTACTCAGAGCTGGAAAGTTAAGCTCAAAATGTCCTGTGTGGGGGAAGGTTGATGAGGTAGAGTGAAAATGACCTATGCTACTTTATACAAGACCGGCTGTGAGTGCCGTCATTACGTATATTTGACTAATGGTGATTACAGAGATTTTTCTGCAGGGTATCAATGAATCCTTTTTCTAATTAAAATGCATTTACCATCCATCATAATGTTATGCTTTAGATGGTCTTAATATTCTACTTAAAAGGCAGCTGTGTGGTTTGTTCCAGATAAATGTAGCACGGCCATCTTTACCTTTGAATAGTGTGAGCGATTGTGTGTTGCAGGTTCTACACCCGGTGGAAAGAGTGGGAGTCATGGTATTCTCAGAGCTTTGGTCTACACTTCTCTCTCCGAGAAGAGCAGTGGCAAGAGGACTGGGCATTTATTTTGTCACTGGCCAGTCAGGTACACACACACACACACAAACACACACACACTCCTCAATATTACTCTTTAGATGAGCTGTTCCTTGCTCGCAGGGCAGTATTTTAGGACCATTTATGGAGCAGTTTCAGCTGCAAACTCTGCATTCATCTTAAATACCTTTTGGTCATGTGGAAAAGATTCTTTGAGTGATTCACTGTTTACTCCTCCCACATGCTGTGCAGTCTGTCACCTAACTCATTTAAAGAACAGCGATGTTGATATTTACTCCTAAACTCTTTCTCTTTCTCCCTCGGTCTACTACTGTGCGGTAGCCTGGGGCAAGTCTGGAGCAGACGCACGTCTTTGTTCTGGCTCACATCCTGCGAAGGCCCATCATTGTCTACGGTGTGAAGTACTATAAGAGCTTCCGTGGGGAGACACTGGGCTACACACGCTTCCAGGGTGAGCTGCAGCACTGAGGCTCGGGGGCGGGGCTGGGGGGCGGGGCTCAAGCTGCTCAGTAATCCACCCAAGAAACACAGATACCCTTATATATACCATATAGAATCCACATTATATATACACTGTTTTCTATATTTTTTGTATTGTTCCCTAACATACATTTTTTTTGTACAGTGGGTATGTTGAAAGGTGATTATAAATAATCTATTATTATTTTTAATAATAAAATTGATCATTCAAATGAGATATTTACAGCAGTATTTGGGGTAGTCAGCTTGGGGTGATGGTACACGGGTGTGTTTGGGGTGAGGAGCTTCGAATGGTAGTGTAGGTAAAAAAAAAAACCCAAAACATCTGCCAAGTCTTCTAGCCTGGAGGCTTATAGTCTATCCTGTCCCATCTGCAGGTGTGTACCTCCCACTGCTGTGGGAACAGAGCTTTTGTTGGAAGAGCCCCATCGCCCTGGGTTACACACGTGGTCACTTCTCTGCCCTGGTTGCCATGGAGAACGATGGTTATGACAACCGTGGTGCGGGTGCTAACCTTAACACGGATGATGACGTTACAGTCACTTTTCTGCCCTTGGTGGACAGCGATAGGAAGCTGCTACACATCCACTTCCTGTCTGCACAAGAGGTGAGTGGGATTCCACCTCCCAGCCTGGTGCTGTATCTCTTTTTGCGTGGATGAAACTTGCAGTCTGATTTGCTGTTTTGCGTGTCTGTCAGATGGGGACCGAGGAGCAGCAGGAGCGCTTGCTGAGGCAGTGGTTGGATTGCTGTGTGACGGAAGGTGGAGTCTTGGTGGCATTGCAGAAGAGCTCGCGGAGGCGGAGCCACCCGCTTGTTACACAGATGGTGGAGAAGTGGCTGGATGGCTACCGGCAGCTGGAAACCTGCCCCACCCTCTCAGATGGGGAGGAGGAAGAGGAGGAGGAAGATGAATGAGGAAGAACAGAGTTCTGTTTCCACTGAGACTTGGCGCACTTTGACCCTTTCTCTCAGAGAACACGCAATGTACCATTATTTATCTGTCATACTTATGAACACACAAACTCTTAACCAGGTTCTGTTAAGACCAATGGTCTGTTCTTATCATAGCTCCAAAAGAGACTCGGGTCCGTGTGAAATAAAGAAATTTAGGTTGTTAATGGTACATGCTTTACAGAGCATGTTCCTAATTTTATTCCAGTTATAAATTCTATATATGCTAGTGGTAATCAAGTGAGGAATAAATCGGATGTTCTACCTGAATCTGAAAGAAACAGAAGATATTTAAATAGGTCTATTAAGGGCACTTAAGCACACTTCAGTGGTTTTGTTTGTTTTCTTCAGTTCCATTTGAAATGACTTTTTAAACTATAATTGTTGGCAATGCCTTCTGTATGCTTGTATATACCTCTACACTGAGAATAGTCTTTTGTCTTTATCCATTTATTTACCTAATAGTTTGTGAGCTATAGAAATGAACACATACATACTGCAGTGTGCTATTGATTTGGTCCTTTCATATAAATGAGGAAATCCAGTGCAAACACTAAGGCCCAAAGGGAGAGACACTGGCCAATCAGGCCTCTTTTCAAAACTAGGGCTGCAATGATGGCCATCCCAGAGGGAGCGTAGTCACAGCTCTAATGCAAGCACTTATCTTACTGTTTCTACACTGTTCAACACTTGGGTGTTTAGGCACAACTGTATTCAGATCAGCTTTTTTTTATTTATTGTTTTTTTTTAAATATATATATATATCCTCTGGATATGCCTGTTATTACATTCAGAGACTGAAACCAAAGTGAGTGCTGGTTTGTGGAATGCAGTGGAGAGGCTGGCTTTGCTTGGTGTTGATCTACTGCGCTGTTTCCGTTCACTCATGGCTATGACAAGTCTAACACCTTACTTGCTCTTATGTGTTTGTGTTTGTTTACTTAATAGTTGCCATCAGACTACAATGGTGTCAGATCATTGGCATCCTGGACATACTGTACATTTCTGATGTTTGAGGAGGTGAAGACCAAATCACTGAAGGCTTTAATGAGTCAAAAGTCCAACATGAAGCTTCTTTAAAACTTTGTTTTTCAAAAGCAGTATATGTGAGTTGTTAACACACACTACCTGTTAGCAGTGTGAAGGTCATCTTTTTCAGTGTGTGTACATATGCATACTTGTTAAAGGTCCTCTACAACAGGAATAAATGTTTTATAAATAATTCCTAAAAGGCTACATGATACATTCATATAGATCATGTATCATAATCGGATACACTTAGATCTTTCCTATTATTTACACTGATGTGTTTAGCTGTAGTTTTCCTCATTATGTTTTTTTAGAAGCCAACAGCACAAAACATTTCATGTGTTTACAGATTAAATGTGTCCCAGAGTCCAAGTCTATTAACAGAACTCCCACACCTGAAAAAGGAAACACTATTGGCCTAAAAATGTAATACTTTTATTTCCATGACAATGAAATAACAGGTAGTTCAAACAGAACTGAGTGCAATATACAAACAGAGAGGGAGTATTTTCAGTATGGCATCACAGGGTTAGAGATACAGGCCTTCCGGAGTACCTTCCTGCTTCTTGTAGAGCACATTCTCTTTAGACTTCTTGAAGTCTTCGTTTGTCACCTTCATCCTCCTCTCCCTCAGAGCCATAAGCCCTGCCTCTGTACAAATGGCCTGAGTGGAACAACACAGAGCCTCATTATGAAGACCTCACCCAAACAGCAGAAGATCTCATTATGACCTCAAAAGAAACGCCACAGGGTCCCTGCACATATCACCTGTGCAGATAATATTCAGATAACACATTCAGATAATAGTCCGAATCAACAGTGGTGTGCTTACAGCACAGACATACAGGATCAGTTCCCACCGAAAAACATTTAACCTGTCGGCCCCATGCATAAACCCCATGTTTCGTGTTTAAATGCCAGCTTAAAGTTTAAACTCTAAAGGGAAGTGTGGGAAGCCTTGTAGAACCATTCAAATGTTACAGAAAGAACCAAATGTTGGATTTGTCCAGCCAAGATAATTACGCATCTGGAAGTCAAGCTGGTAGATGCTTCACGTCTGTTTCTTTAGCAGTAGGTCTCGTGTATTTATTCATAATATTAGAACATAACCTTTATGTCAGCGCCTGAGAGGTCATCTTTAGCCAGTATAAGGTCGTCCAGGGTTACGTCATCTGCCAGAGTCATCCTGCTGGTGTGGATCTGGAATATCCTACGCTTGGTCTTTTCATCAGGCAGTGGGAACTCGATCTTTCGATCAATTCTACCTGCAAAATCAACAGCACAACTCTGGATCTCTGCATGCATTACATATCCAAACAGTGCACGTTGTTTGTGAATGCTTTACTGAATTAAATCAACAGCAACTTTAACGAGAGGAAAAACAACCTCAAGACAGCGTATCTCAAGCCGTCTGTGCGGAGCGATGGCGGTAGCGTCCTCACATACCTGGCCGAATGAGTGCAGGGTCAAGGGTCTCTATCCGGTTGGTGGCCATGATGACTTTCACATCGCCGCGAGAGTCAAATCCGTCCAGCTGGTTGAGGAGTTCTAGCATGGTCCTCTGGATCTCTCTCTCTCCACCCGAGTTAGAGTCATACCTGCACACAGCCGGCCAGTGCAATCACACCAGAATGGCATGGACAAAGTTTTCTATCATGCATATTTTGTAGTAGAGTCAAGGCAAATGTTTATAACAAGTGTGTGTGTGTACAGTGTTCCCTCACTTCTTCGTGGATCGTTTATCGCGGACTCGCTGTTTCGCGGGTTTTCAAAAAATATTAATGTAAAATATTTATCGAGGTATTTTCACTGTTTCAGTTTATCTTCATCTCCACCATCATCATCATCATCATTTTAGCTGTAGGACATATCTTCAATGGTGAGCACCCATATCATATTTTTAAAATTATGTATCTAGGTTTAAGAGGTTTAATACATTTTTATGAACATTTAAGTAGAGGTTTTTAAAAGGTAAATGTACAGTATGGGAAAAGTTATTAAGGGAATGGGAAAGGTATGTATAAGAGTGTGGGGAGGGTTTATAAAGACTTAAAATAATGTCTAACTACTAAAATAAGCATAGCGTCCCTACTTCACAGAAATTCACTTATCGCAGGTATAACACCCGCAATAAGTGAGGGAACACTGTACTCTACATATATACATGTATAGACACTCTACATATATATGTAGAGAGAGACAGTCAATGTTTGAATATTATTATTACTATGTTTATTCAGATTATTCAGAAGAATGTTCTACAACTTAGATGGCTCATCAAATAATATGGAATAACTGACTTATTCCATATTATTGTTACTAACAAATGAAATGAAGTGAAATGAAGTTAAGAGAGATAGAAACCATATCTATATATATATATCCATATATAGTCCGAGCAAAGCCCTCTATGCCCAGCGTCGGACACAATGAACACGTGAGCTGACGGAAGAAAACGTCCTCACTGGTGGACTTTGCTTTACCTCTTTGTTCCTATGGCATCGATCTCATCTATGAAGACTATGGAGGGAGCGTGATCCTCTGCTACTCTGAAGAGCTCTCGGACCAGTTTGGGTCCATCGCCCAGGTACTTCTGAATCAGCTCTGAGCCCACCACTCTCAGGAATGTGGCAGATGTCTGATTGGCCACAGCCTTAGCCAGCAGGGTCTTCCCTAAATGCCAGAGCACCCAGCATCAGTACAGGACTTTCTCCAACACCACCCACAGGCCTTCAAACCAAGCACTGCTTTTGACTGACCTGTCCCTGGTGGGCCGTACAGAATTACTCCCTTGGGAGGCTTTATCCCCATCTCCTCGTAATACTCCGGATGTGTGAGAGGCAGCTCTACAGACTCCTGCACAAAGAAACCAATACGCAGTATTAAAATCTCAAGGTATGAGAAAAGCAAACATGATGACAGTTGTCCCACCCACTACAAGTCCAACACCTTTATCTCCTGAATCTGGCTGTCCAGGCCTCCGATGTCCCCATAGGTCTCCTGAGGAGCTTTTTCCACCTTCATTACAGTCACTAGTGGATCCGTGTCGTCCATCAGCACACCAATTACAGCGTGCACCTGAAAACCAGTCAGCATTGACACACCACAGTTATACCCCACCAGCTAAAAAAGGCAAAGGTAACCACTTAGCCTGTCCACATGTACCCACTTAGCCTATCTACATGTCCAACTTAGTGAATTCCCTGTCTGAAAACCTAAACAGTGACCTTCTTAAAATGTAATGGAAGATGATGATACCTTGTGGTTTAGTAAAACAGAACAGCCTGGTTCAAGAAGGTCTTTATCCACAAAGGAAAGAATGCTGACGTAGTGTTCCGACCCCACGGACGTGGACACGATGGCGTGGTTGTCATCAATGATCTCTTCAAGAGTTCCTACTGACATAGGTGTTCCTCTCAGGTCATCAACTTTGGACCTCTCTTCCTGTAGGGAATAACAGTGGCAAGAGGACATGACATGCTACTAAACCACACTGCAACTTGTTCATGAGAGATAAAAATCCATATGAAAAACAAACTAGGCATGTGTTGGACTTCCTCTTCCAGTGTTGTTTACAGCCCATACAACAGTGAACTGCAATACCTCCTGTTTCTCCTCCAGTGGTTTCATCTGCTCCTGGTTCCTGATGAACTCCTCCTCCATCAGCAGGTAATCTTTAATGCGCTCCTGCTTCAGCAGTTTGAGTCTGCACTGTGTGTGAGGCGTTACTAAAAGCAGGAATAGAGGCAGACACTAGGGCTTTATTCAAGGTGATATACATCATGGTCTCGGTTTCTGGGGTTAGTACAGGTTTATCCTACACTGAGGCAGCTTGCTGGGATTAGTACAGGTTTATCGTACACTGAGGCAGCTTGCTGGGGTTAGTACATGGTTATCCTACACTGAGGCAGCTTGCTGGGGTTAGTACAGGTTTATCCTACACTGAGGCAGCTTGCTGGGGTTAGTACA
>JAOYMR010000010.1:8450123-8468157 GCA_025802075.1 Tenebrosternarchus preto | reverse complement strand
TCACCCTCCGTCACCGTCTCTCCATCACCCTCCGTCACCCTCCGTCACCGTCTCTCCATCACCCTCCGTCACCCTCCGTCACCGTCCCTCTTTTGCAATGTGCTGGCTGGTCCGTAATCTTCCATCCCCCTCTGACTCCTTAGCTTTGTCACTGTCTTCGTCTGACTGGTTAATGGAGATTCTGGAGATGGTCCACACAGCCGGCCAACGAGCTGAATGTGAGACAGGGCTACAGCACTCTCCACACTAATCCCTACAGCAGGACAACTTAACCACACCCCTCCCCCCAAACACACACACACACATACACACACACACACACACACACACACACTCAAACACATGCCTTCATCTCCCCTTTTTAATTCATTCATGCAGTCATTACATTTCATATATCACTTTAATCTCCTCTCTGTTCAAGGAAGTCTCGCCCTCTCAAACACTTCTGTAACTTATGAAAAGACAGTGGAGGACTTCACTGATAATTCAGTTGATAAGCTATAAAAAAAAATTCTCTTTGAACATTTCATATATCATGTTGTGTCCCCTTCCCCCCTCCAAAAAAACTGTCCCTGTTTCAGTCCTTATCGTTTAATCAGAAGAAAGCCTCTTATGTGATCGTGTCTGATCAGGAAGCATGCCATCACCACAGCGCTCTTTCACGAAGGATACCGCACTTCAGAACCTGGACATTAGGACCCAGAGCTGCGTTTAGGTGAAATATAGAACTGCAGTCTTTCATGGCCTTGCTATTGTAGAAACAAACTCGTAATTTGATCATGAGAAGCAGCTAACAAAAAAGGAAGGACATCTTTCACTGAAAGAGAGAGAGAGAGAGTGGGAGAACGAAAGTGGGAGAGTGGGAGAACCAAAGGGAAAATGAACCCAGCTCCACTTAAGGAACTCCTTTCATTCAGCCCTTGAATCAGAGCTCAGATGAAGCTTCAAAATTGCTAAGAAACAAGTATCCTGGTGAGCAAAGAGTTGCTCCGCCTTCCACCCTCCCCCCTCTTTCTCCCTTCTCCTCTTCTGATCGATGATGGAAGAAATTGCCTGCAGGACACCCACAGTACCCTCGCCAGGCCTGGGTGGCAATTAAAAGACAGACAGGCAGCCATGCCATCCTTGGAGCATCAGGACTGGAAAGCTGATATTTAGCTAAATTCCAGTTGATTGTATGATGATGTGTTTTGGGTCAACTCTCAGCAGACGTTCTCTGGGTTTCAAATGCTCGAGAGGTGAACGGTGAGCAGGGCAGGGGGCGGGGCATGGCTGTCACCAGGTTCTGTATGCGCGAGCCAGCACAACTGTCTGCCCACAGAAGTTCTGCTGCCAAAGACATTGTTTGTCAGGACCCAGCTGCTCAGAGATCCACAGAAGAGTTTTCTGGAACCTTCTGAGCTCCAGAAGCATGGTCCTCTCTATCCAGTGTCTCATAATGTACTAATCTATGTACATCAAAGCTAAAGAACTCATGTGATCAAAACAGGGTTTTTTTCCCCAATAATGACATGTTGACAACATGGATGTGATTTCATATTTTCAAATGATTTCAAATATTAAATGTTTTATAGGTTGCTCTGCTTCAGTTTATTACTATTTTCCAAATCTGAATTGGGTTCCACCACTGTGTGGGCTATAGCTTTTGACATCCACATACCCCATAAGCAAACTAGACTCAGGACTGCTGACCCGAGTTTCTATTAACAGCATGTAGGCTGTAGGAGGCCTGGTGGTTTTCTTGTGGTTGGAGTTGACTCTGGCTTTTGTCACATTGTCAGAATATTTTGTTTAACTAGTCCTCGCTGAAGTAGGGAGCTCTTCACAGGGGGTGCTGCCACAAAACACAGGGTCTGACAAGCAGACAGGTGCGAGGGACAACCTCAGGGAGAGCCTTCTCTCAAACAAGACATGATGGCTGATACGTTCACGGTGGGCATGGCTGCTAAAGGCTCCTCCGCACGCCACCGAGCTGGTCTCAGAGGTTCCCTCTGACGCTAACCCTGTGTTTCGCGAGGCTTTTGTTAGCGCAACCTCCTCGGGAAGCAGTGCCGTACGCAGTATGCTAATGGGCGTGCCACAGGTGCAGCCGCGGGATCTGGTTAGCCATCCGTTCAATCCTGCCCGGCGACAGAGAGAAATGCAGATGGCGGCTGCTGGAGATGAAGCAATGCGCTAAGCCGTTGCGTCGTGAGCTATCCGGCCGGCGGCTGGCAAACGCGCCGCTACAGCTGGTGGCGCATGCATTGACAAACGGCGGGCAGAGTCCGTCACATTCCAGAACCTTCTGTCCCTGCTGCTGGTTGACTCATGCGCTCCGACTTGGCCGGCGACTTGCGACACCCAATATGGCAGCCTTCGACTAATTGATGCCACCTTGTCAACACTAATTACTGCGACCGTGGCTACGAGGAGGCAGCTAATTAACAGGCTAACGGAGTTTGTCACTTTGGTCCGACCTGGATATTTAGGAAGGAGGCCCAAGCTTGAGGGGGTATCGCATCTGCTACGCCCCTTCCCTCCACCCACACCGGCCACCCCATCCCCCCTCCCGCTGCTCCTCCATTTCCCCTCGCTTTGGAGCGCCTCCACCCCTGCTGGTTTCGTCTCGATCAGAGCTGTGAAGCTGCTGACTCTGGCGCTCTCGTCGCTGGCTCTTGTCACTTTTCTGTCAGCTCTGATGAGGACACGGGCATGTGCGACGCCTGTTCGTCTCTCCTGCTAGCGGAAGGGTAAATAGGTGAACGCTACCACTCCAGCAGTGCTTGTCAGGATCGTCGCTCAGTTTGTTCATTCTCCCTCTCGCTCTCTCGTTCTCTCTCTCACCAGCTCTCTTTCTCTCTCTCTCTCTCTCTTCCTCACTCTCTCTCTCACGATCTGCCTTTTATTTATGTGGTTATTTATTTATTTGGCTCTATCACTTCAAAGATGTTTTGAATTTGACATTTTTAGAACATGTTTTTACTGAACATGTTCACTACTCTAATTATCAGTGTGAGGAAACATCGGCGTCGCTAATGATGAAGCAGTGGGGGTTCAAGTGTGTGTGTGAGTGTGTGTGTGAGTGTGTGTTAGTGTGTGTGCTAGTGAGTCTGTTTGTGTTTTTGCATATATATGCGTGCCTGTGTGTGTGCCTCGCTGTCTGTGTGTATGTATAGATATAGTGCCATTAAAATGTAATTGATTGTTATTTTCTATCTGATCAAAAGCAGTAAACTGGATCCAGGCTGCCTGTGTGTGTGTGTGTGTGTGTGTGTGTGTGTGTGTGTGTGTGGTTGTGAGTTGCCTTCACAAGCTCCTTCAAAGTTCCATTTCTGGGTCAGCCAAAGCAGTCGGTATAGGAATGAGAAATAGTGCAGATCCCCACGTAAGACGAGGAGCGTAGAGAAGAGGAAGCAGGAAGTGTGAACCATGTGCCCCAGTACCTCCTAGCTTTAGAACCCAGCACCAGTCTTTACTGAATCAGGTGACGTCAGAAGCACACAGTTCCTCATTCTTCTCTTTTTTTTCTCCTCAGATCCGAGTGGATGGCATCCCTCCACCTTCTCAGAACGCCCTGCTGTATGAGAATGTCACGGTCGTGGAGGGGAACCCAATTCTTCGTGACATGGTGTTCAGTCCTGATTATCAGTACATCTACCTGCTGAGTGACAAACAGGTAACACCTGTTCTGTGTGCTGATGCTTTTGCGTCTGTGTTTGCTTCATCTGGGTATGATACTGCACTATAATGCGTGTAAGAATGTTTGTCATTTGGGATCATATAGCCAGTAGTGTTACGCCTCTGAGACCTCTGCTGTTACGGAAGCTGAACTCTGTTACCTTAGCCTTCATCCTCCTTGTTTCGCGGAGCTGAGCGTAACACGCACGTAAGAGCGCTTGTTCTGCACTGATGAAGACCTCTCATGCAAGAATAAAGAGACGTCTGTCAGGCGGAATCAGCTCTGCGCCGAGAACCCCACCCGCCCCGCCCAGCCCCCACCCTTCGCTCCGTTCTGTGCTTTGTTTGAGAGCCACAACCGGAATCTGAGATATGTTGTTTTAACATCTGCGCCACAGGAAGACAGAATATGAACTACTGGCTGATGTGTGTGAATGGGAGTCCCAGCTGGTGGTCTTAATAAGATCTTGGGGGAGGAGGGGTGGTGTATCCAGAGGCTGGTGCAGTGGAGGCCTCTCTCTACGCCTTCATTGTGCAGCCAAGGGGAGGAAGGTTATGCAGAAGATCCTTCACAGCCGAGAAAGACACTCAACACACTACAGCTGCAAACAGAATGACACCCTATTTCTCTCTTTTCCTCTTCTGTTTCCTCTCTTTCTCTCTCGCTCTCTCTCTCTCTTGCTCTTTTTCTCTTCGAAACCTTCCTCTTGATGTTCATTTGTGGCTCCGGTAGAATGCAGAGATGAGCTGAAGTTGCTGTCTTTGTATATGTTTCTGAAAGCGCTCTCTGGGAGAGACAAACGTGGCCTCTGAGTGCGGCTGCTTCCTCGAGGAAGCCCGCCTCTGCCTCTGCCTCCATCTGAGCCGGAGCAGAGGCCTCCAGAAAGCCCCGACCTGTAGAGGCTGCTCTCAGAGAGCAGGTGACGCTTCAACTCTCGGGAGGGTATGTAGGTGGTCACAGAGGGGTATGTAGGCGGTCACAGCAGGGTAAGTAGGCGCTCACAGCGGGGTAAGTGGGCGGGTGCAGGCTCATTTTGGAGCTGCTCCGCTCCCCGCTACGCTCTGCTCCCTGGGACTCAGAACCCGTCAGCGCCGCCCTGCTGGACGTGCCGATCACGAAGAGAAAAGTATGACTCGCTCGCTCCAGAAACAGCCGTGCAGAAAAGCTTCCCCAGTCAGCTCTGGATATCGGCACCGGCGTGACGGCGTGACGGAGTGCTGAGGCCATCGGCCGTGTTAAAGCAGGCATCCGATGTAACCGGATCGATCGGAGCTGATTAAAAGCTTTTCTTTATGGGATCATGGACAGCCACCCTGGCCCACACCGCCTGAGTGTGCTAGTGGAGGCCCGAATCAGCCTTTGAACGAAAACCATTCTCGTTTGCAAAGGAAGCCGATCTTCACTCTCTGTGCTGCCCAGGGACACCATACAGCACGCAACAGCTAAAAATGGCACCGAATCCAAACCATTTCTCTCTGGCTCCTGTCCTTCCTGTTTGCTGCCAGAGCCTGATAGTAAATGAGATGTTTTTCACCCTTGTAAGGTGTAAGTGTGCGGTCGCTTTGTGCGGACTCTCTCCCTTCACGGAACAGCATTCAGCTTACGCGTCCTTCCAGCCTGACAGATGCCTGTACCCTGTACATGTTACTTGCCCTTTCTCTGTGGACCGGTGTGGAGAGAAGTGGGGCAGGAAGATGACGGCTCGTTCTGAAATATAAAAGAGGAAATATATGAAATATGAAGCGAGAGGCAGGGAGTCAATAATTGATGCTTTGCGTTGGCCACCCCTGTAGGCGAATTTGAATATTTCATTAGCGGCAGGTGAACAGGCAGGTGAAAGGTTGTGTTTGCTCACAAAACGGCCCACAAACGTGCCCAGCTCCACTGACGTGTTTCAATTATGGGCAGTAAATGCCAAGGATGTGCAGGGTGGAGGTGGGGGTGGGGAAGGGTGGAGGAGGGGTGGAGGTGTATGTGAGAGAGGGGTGTGAGTGGGAACTGCAGTCTTAGGGAAACGAGCAGCACATCCGTACTCTTCTCCACCCCCCAGCAGAGCCAGGCCTCGCTCCAGTCTCTCCACCCTGAGCTGCGTGTTGTATTCTTATAGCAGCCAAGGGAACTTGACCCTCTAGATCCTTATGTTCAGATGTGTGTGTGTGTGTGTGTGTGTGTGTGTGTAGGAAAGCACGAGAGACTCGTACTGGAGGCAGCGGATTATAAAACAGTGTATTTATGTGATGCTGCATGACAGAATAAATTAACACAGAGCACAAACACACTACACCTCGCCCACCCTCAGTGACACACTCACACTTGTGTATATGCACATACTCACACGCTCACACTTATGTACACGCTCACACACACACACACACACACACGTGCACACTCTCTCTCTTTCTCTCTCTCTCTCTTTTCTCTCTATCTCTCTCTCTCTCTTTTTCTCACACACGCCCACACAGGCTCACTCACTCACATGGAGCAATCAGATGCTCTGCACTTGAAAGGAAGGGCCCCTTTTGGGTGGGGTTGTTTATTCCCTGCTCTGGATTTTCTCTGCGATGCATCTAATCTTGGCCCTGATCAAAGGAGAGAAGGAGCACTTTCAGCGCCGTGGTGCTAAAACCCCCTTAGAAAAACGCGTTATTCTCCCTCGTCCCTCTTCAGGGATGTTCCACGCTGATACTATACCCACCACACACACACTTATTTCAATAACCTTATTCTAGTATTAGCTAGATGCCTGATTGGCTGTTGAAAATCTCATTTGGTTAAGATGAAAATGGAGATTTGAATCCGCTGGAGGACTGATTTGTGATTGGCCTCTCCTGAAGGCTCCTCCCATACACGCTGATGTCTCCTCCCCTTCCTGCATATGCAATGTGGCCGTTTGCGAAGGTGCCGTCGGCAAGTTTGCGGGCGTGCGTGAGACATCTGAAATTAACGTGCAAGCCCAGGTGCGTTTCAGTGGTTCTACACGTGGACAAATGACGTTCCACCAGCGCAGATCCAGCGAGCATTTAGCCTGCCTGCTGCCAACATAAACAACCACTGATCAAAACAGTCTTGTTCAAACATATGCAAGGATGCATACATACATGCACAAACCCCAGGTAACTTATAGTTCACAAACACCATCAGTGACAGCTTCTTTCAAAAAAAAAAAAATGTTCTAAAATTGTAGATAGCGCACATCGTCTCTTATAATCCCTCCTTTCTAGCGATTAAGTGTGCATGTTCTGTGCTGTACCTCCCACTCTCCTTATATAAGCTTACATTCAGATGGGCGTTTGGCCAGGTGCCCACATTCATTTTCATATTCAAAGTTGCAGCAGTTTTCCCCCCTATCAGAACGGTGCTAACTGCAACTCCATGTCTTCTTCAACTCTTCGTCATGCTGGGGTGTGGTAGCTTTTCAGGTGGACAGAGTCAGTGCTGAACTCTGGAGTGTGTGTTTGTGTGTGTGTGTGTGTAAAGTGTAAACACAGTGCTTTTGCGGTGTTCAGAAGGAAATGATCTGGGGACGTGGGTGAACAGAGGTATTGGTGTGGTGGGCAACGGAGTCTCAGACAACGGAGTCTTTCAGTTGCCCATGGCGATAGGGTGCTGCTCCCACTAAAAGCAGGCTTGAATCACCGTTTCTGGCTGGACTGTTCTGCTGAAGGGAGAAGACTGAAGGAGAGCTTCAAAAGTGCTTCACATGATGTGATCACCTCCCTGAGGGCACATGTGCAGAAATAAAACCAGCTCTGGAAAAGGATCTGTTAAACACCGACCCGGTATATGCCAATATGGAGTCTGTGTTAGGAAATTCAGAGGAGGTTGGTGGGGGTGGGGGGCACGCAGTCTTTCAGCCAACACAGTAGTCCTTTGGGCTTCTGCTACTGTACACACTGGAACACACTGGAACACACTGGTACACACTGGAACACACTGGAACACACTGGAACACACTGGTACAGAGCAGCCAGCATGATACGTGCAAGGAAGGAAACCCTTTATAATCATTACTGAACCTGGGCAGACTGAGCTGGTTGTATTTGTAGCATTGTTCTTGTAAATGAAAAAAATGTGCGCTGATGTCGTGTACTTCATGCTCTGCTGTGCTCTGCAGGTAAGCCGTCTCCCCGTGGAGAGCTGTTCTCAGTACAGCACCTGCAGGACCTGCCTGGGCTCTGGAGATCCACACTGTGGCTGGTGTGTCCTTCACAACAAGTAAGTTCGCCTTTTCCCACCACAGACAAAAGAAATGTAATTTAAAAAAAAAGCAGTCCAGGTCATGACTAACCTGATTCTAGGTTGTTAGTCATAATACCTAAAGATTTTCACTCCTGAACATGAGTACAATGTGCTCAGTGTAGTGGGAGCAGGTGTTTTGTGTCTTGGGGACGGTGTGTGTTGGTTACAGCTGTAATGTAGTGTGTGGACGGGCCTCTCCGGGGATGATGTCCAGCCCATGGAACCAACCCCCCAACACAATCACACCACCGAATCCACTTTTCATGATTCCTCATGGACCTTTGGACCCTTGCCAGCCAATCAGAATGCTATATTGGTGGTAGTCATGTCACCTGACCTATACAGGAAGTGACAGGTGTCAGCACCCCCACACATGTTGTTTTGCACTTTTGCATGTGTTTGGCTGGCGGGGGCTCTGGGGTATTGGAGGGGAGGGTGGGGGGTGGGGTTACGGCCAGCTCTTTAGCGCCCTGCGCAGGACCCTGGCGGAGCAACCCAACCTTGGCAGGAACGCTGTCAGCAGCAGAGTGTAATCCATCCGTGGGTGGAGGAGTATGCAACATGTGCCCTAATTTATGGAGCGAGAGCTGGAGAGACGGGGGAGGCATGTGTGTGTGTGTGTGTGTGTGTGTGTGTGTGTGTGTTAGTATGAGTATGTTCCCAAACCAGCGAGGTCTCGGGGCACAGATGCACTTTCTAAGGAGTGAAAAACATTGATTTCTCTTTTTCTTTGGTGCGTGAAATCTGTCGGATGTCTTGAAGTGTGCCCACCATGCAAGCCTTGCGTGTGTGTGTGTGTTTTCTCTCTTTTACACTGAGCAGAGCTGCACCCAGCAGTTATGGCTCTGTAGTTCAAGCAGGTCTCTGTTATCCAGAGGTGAGTAGCAAGCAGAGGTTTTGTCCCGCGCCACAAGTCCCTGTTCAGGACCCACTCTAAGATCATCCCGCAAAAACTTTTGCCTTCTTCTCCTTCTGCTTTATGCCTCTCACCCCAAACCCATACATCCACCAAGATAACAATCTTTAATTAAGATGCAAATCTGGGATTGATGGAATAATTAGTGCGAGCCTTTGCTGCACCCGTTGGAAAATGACATTTGTTTGCATATTAATGCCATATCCCCAGACTTTACATGACCTTGTGACAGCACATGCACAGCGCAATTAGTGGGACATCAAGCAGGGAGAGAGAGAGAGAGAGAGAGAGAGAGAGAGAGAGAGAGAGAGAGAGAGAGAGAGAGAGAGAGAGAGGGAGGTGGAGTTGCTCAAGGTGGTCTTCGCAACACAGACATGATTTTTTCACTCGCGGACCGGAAGCGTAGACAGACAAGGCGTGGACAGCCAGTGGATGGGTGAGAAAAGAGATGGTCTCAGAGGGATGTTTGGTGTTTGGTTATATCTTTTGGATTACGGGTGGATTTTTTGGGTTTGTTGGTTGCTTGGACATTTGGCAATATTGGGATAAATAATTGAAAACAATAAAGATAACTGAGAAGAACCATTCCGGATAAACGAAATTGCTTTAAATGAGTTATCATTTGGATGTGAGAGACAGGGCATATCTGGGTAACATATTGGTAAAATGTAAAATGAGCCCGCGGAGTGAAACGCAAATGACTTTTCCACATTTGACATAAACAGGCGGAGAAATTCTGTCCAAGCTGATAGCTAACAATGGATTTACAAAACTCTGAAGATTCATCCGTATCGGACAAACCGAACCCGAGTCTCATAGACTTGGGAACGTTCTTTGTGGAC
This sequence comes from Tenebrosternarchus preto, assembly GCA_025802075.1. Lineage (NCBI taxonomy): Eukaryota > Metazoa > Chordata > Actinopteri > Gymnotiformes > Apteronotidae > Tenebrosternarchus > Tenebrosternarchus preto. The sequence continues at coordinate 8,458,499 of JAOYMR010000010.1, read as the reverse complement.
TCTGACATAATATTTGGATTTACAAGTCATCTATTAAAACGAAAAGCAAAGGTAAGTCTCTAAGAAATGAAGAAAACACTCTACAAGTTGGCTGGAAATCTGTGCAAGACTTGCCAATTGATGACTCCTCAGTATCGACACGGGAGTGGCGTTTTACAATTTCAGGACCGAGAACAGCTCTCACTCTCAATCGCTGACGGATCTTCCATTTTTAAATTCAACTTTGTCAGTTGGTCAGAAATCTGAGAACCTTTATAATTAAACATCTCGCTTCTGCGGACTCGTTTCAGCGTTTCGGGCAACAAGTTCTGCAGACGGCACTGTAATGATGTGTGGGTCAGGCGATCAGCGCGCTACGGGCGAGCGAAAGCAATTAGTAGAACAGCCTATAGCATATTGTAGAGCTAATATTAAGACGAACAGGCAATTATTCATCCACACATTTATGTCTACGGCCGGAATCACACATAACGGTATCTCATGCAAGCTGTTTCTGCGAAAGTATGGCCTCATGTATACTATAAAGCGAAATCGGATAAAAAAAAAAACGAATGAAAGTTTTAAGGGCACAAAATTAAGTTGCTTTTCAAAATGCTTTGGACATAATGGAATCTGGGACGTTTTATAGATGCTCAGTTTTGGGATGCCGTCATTACCATAATTACTGGGTCTTTTAATTTAGGTGAATCATCAGGTCTTTTGATTGAATGTCTGACACCAAAAACCAAAAAGGTTAATTTGCATTTGGGCTTCACGCCAGGCTCCAGTTTCAGTTGGTTTAAACGATCCTATAGCTGCGGTACATATTTTTTTTTGTTCAATATAAAGGCAAGTTCTTGCTTCTGCATAAGCTCTATATTGGCTATGTTGCGTGTGTGTGAATTCACTGCAATGTTTTCTTGGGTTCTGCGCTTTGGATACTGTGAAGCAGTGGTGATGGTTGATAGCTTGTGACTGCGCCTGAAAGACAAAGAAGTCGGGAGAAAGGGAAAATCAGTTGGGCTGTGACTTCAAATCATGTGATCACAGTACATCATCAACATCAAACATTTACATATCAAGAATTAAATATTTAACAATTATTGTATTCTTTCGGTCCTTCAACGATTCAAGGTGTAATTCAAAATAATTTCCAGATGGTGGCGCCAGAGTAATAAATAAAGATTAGACTTTTTAAGCGCTTCAGACGACGTAGCAAAATGGTAAACTTGCATCTATAATTGATTTAATGTAATTTTCCAATATGCAAATTGCATAAAAATATTCAAATGAAGGGAAATCTTATTTGAAAGGTCAATTTAACGGAGCTTTAGATTTTTTAATAAACTAAATAAATACATACTGTTTAAATTTGGTTATTAAATAATTTTTTGTTATTAAATCAAGAATATCAGATTTTGTATGCATATATGATTATTTCGATCTACTGAAGGCAACAAAAGAAGTTCATCTTAATTTTTCAATCTGACGCTTCTCCAACGCTTCTCATAACGTGCGCTCCGAGCAAACCAGCCACGCCCCTCCAGCTAGTTTACAGGGCTGCGTAGTGCGTAAAATAACAGTAGCCCAAACTTCACCACCGTTTTTGCACGTCGCTATGGGATTAGAGCAACCCCGAACTTTTTTATGGCAATTTAAACCTGCTTGTCCGCGGTGTTTCTGCTAACACTTGAGCAACCGTGTTGCTAACCAACGCGTGTAGCATACGGTTACGTTTAAACAAAACGGCGTGAAAAGTTTTTTAACCGAGATGAATCGGACTGGGGGGAACGCTGCTCCGGATCTGTCCGTAGCCAAGCGGTCCACTGTAAGTTGGAATATGTCAGATGTTTAAATCAGTTTGAACTATGTTTGAATACTTTTCACACTTTGCCGGTATCTTTCAAAAGGCGCAGCATTCACGTGCTATACGCATGCAAAGTGTGTTGTTTATTAGAGACAGATAATCAACTGTTGTCTTTCGTTCCCAAGGTTGAGGGGTGTTCCAGCGCCGAATCATCCTTCAAACACGACTTGAATCCGCGGAAGAGGGTCCATTCAGCGGAGGACGCAAGATGCGCAAGCCGACCACCTCCCGAGGGCGCAGGCTCCGTGAGCGTTTCGGAATCGGATAGAGACGACATTAAAGCAGACTTGTGCAAACAATGTCAGACGATTGTAGCTGAGCTAAAGAAGCAAGCACTCGCTCTGATCGACCCAGCTTCGCTGAAGGTCAGTGTAAAATAAATTATCTGTGAAGTTAAAACAAACAAACAAATTTAAAACCATACAAAAACACCAAACAAAACCCATACCTCCTTTATTGGTTTCTTATCACAACACCTGGAAAGCACGTGTACTTTCGTGAAATAACTCATTTGTTGAATATTTAAGTAAATGTTTGTCATCCTATTTTGTTAATCAATGTCTCTGATGCAATGTGGTATGGATCTTTGTTAGTGTCATAACCTCTTGACCCTAACCTTGTACTTTAAAAGCTCAAGAGTGAACATTCCTGTCGTTACTCTCCACTGGTGTATTGCTTGCTGCAAGTTCTTCTCAACATACAATTTGGCTGCCTTGATAACGAAGCTAAGTGCTGATAATATCAGATTATTGACCATGTCATATTATTTGAGAAAAGATGGCAGTAGTTTTGAACGGTGGTGACGACAGTAAAGTTTACAAACTCCAGCTTGTTATGGGGTAACCACCATTTAGCTGGAGAGAGCACTGTGGAGATCCACTGAAGTCTCCACAGAGGTGAAGGCTGTTTGGTCACCGTCACTTATAACGTTGGTGTCCCATTTAGAGTTTTAAATAGGCTGAAAACATACAACTGGCATCACCTAAGGCCAGTCTGGATTAATTCGGAGGTCCTGCCGGTTTCTGTTGCATGTAAGAGCAGTGATGAATGGAGTCAAGTCACAGTGGAATGACTTTAACTGATGTGAGAGGCTCAATTATTCATGCGTTTTTGGAATTCTTTATTTCACTTGTCAAGACAGTTTATGAATTTCCTTGAATGCTTTGGCAGAATCTGTATGTACAGAAGAAAACACTCCTAGGAACTCTACTGCTGTGTGATTAAATCCTTTAACTTAGACATGTGGGAGATGTCTGGAGGACTCTGTTATTGCATAATTTAGTTTCTAAATTTCTATGGGACTAAATCTAAATATTATCACAGACATCGTCATCTTAAAATATGTATCCGTCATCAAAATAAGTTGTGCAGATCTTTCATAAAATGCACCCTAATTACACACAAACGGACCCTTTGCTTAATAAATAAGAATGTTTGCTAAATAAACTAAGAGTGTTTGCTTGGCTGCTGTCCTGCAGTCTTGATCATGTAGAATATGTCTCTGCCACTTTCTACACCATATGTTCAGAGTGTCAGAGGCCTGGGAGTGTGTGAAGTGAGGCTCTACTTGGAAGTGGCCCATTGTTTTGGGAAACAATGCTTATCTCCCTCCTTGTGCGTGGCCCTGGGTGGAGGGGGGTGGAGGAGGTGGTGGTGATGGTAGTGGTGGTGGTGGTGGAGTAGTCGAGTAGGTTTGCTGTGCGGTCTAGGGAGGAAATGGACACCCATTTGACCTTCACCACACATTCAAAGTGTTCCTGTATGCCCACCCCAAATTCCCACTACTGTTAAATATAGGCTCTGCACTCTTTATTGCTGCCTGGGTTTCTGTGAAGGCTTAGCCTCAGGTGCCCTGCTCTTCTTTGTGGTGTTTCAGGGGAAGAGCTCACACTTGGGTAGGATTACACTCTGCCAACTTGGTTTGACCCCCCTGTTATCCCTTCTCCAGGTTACCAGAGGGGACAGAGGGGGCTTTGTGTGTGTGTGTATGTGTGTATGTAGAAGGAGGGAAGGAGCCCAGGATCCTGGCCATGTAGACTGCAGTGCTGGTCTTGTGTGGTCTAGAGGTGAAGGACAGGAAAAGCAGGAGTGGGTTCCTCTATCAGGCTCTGTGCTGATGCCTCTGTGTAAACTGTGGGCACAAGGGAGGTTGTTGAGGGGGGAGGGGCTTAGCTCCTCAGTTGGAGAGGAGAAAGCAGGCATTGTCCAAGGTGGAGCTACCGACTTCTTACCTGCCCTGAACTCCAAGACTAAGCTGGTATCAATTGCAAAGATTTACAGTTTTTCCTTCAACCTTGTTTTGCTTACTCAATGCAAGATGAAAACACATATTGAATTTTTAATGTTTGAATTGTAGGATTCCTGTGTGAGGGTTTGAGTTTACTCTAGTGAAGTATTTATTTCTCAGCTAATTACCTGCATGGTGAATTCTAAAGCTCGGACTTTCCTGTTCACAACATGCAGTAGCAGAGTTAGAAGTTACTTACTTAGAAGTGACTTTTTGCACACTGGAAAGGTTGTTCACTGCACCACTTTTAGATTTTTGAGATTAAATGTGGAATTTTAAAGGGAGCCGTTGGACACTGTAAGGAAACAGAACAACACACAATCCTGACAGACCTACACACCAGCCTGTTAGAGTGCACACTGTACAAACACACAAACACACAGCAGGCTGATACACAGTACACACTGAAGTGCAGTATTCACAGTTTGGCTGCAGTTTTAAAGTGTAGCAACAGCTTGTGTTTGGCATAGAATTGCTGGAGTTGTAAGAATTAAGTAAAGAAGTGCTGGACCTGTAAGTGTTGTAAGCTACATTACATTACATTCTATGTTTGGCAGACACTCTTATCTGCAATATCTTGCACATACTGTCATAATGATGAATATCTGTTTCTTGGAATCAATCCCAAGGCCTTGGTGTTAGCTACCTGATCTACCAGGTAAACAACAGGAACAGGATTGAGGCATGGGAATGACGAGCACTGAAATTAAACGTTGGTTGTATAAGAGTATATAACAGTATAACGTGTGGGTATGTACGTGTTGGGTATGGAGTCGGATATCAAAGCTCTTTCTCTGATGTATATTCGAACAGTTAGCTGACAGTGACGCCTGGCTCAGAAAGCGCCTGGTCAGCACTGAAGCTCTGGTGACAGGCACCTTCTTTATCGTTCTTCTGCAGTGTGCGTGTTCACAGGTGGCAATTAGTCTTTCTTCACAGCCCACAGCATTTAATGGGGCTGCGTTCTTCCACAGGCCAATGCCCACTGTGCTCACACTCCTTTATTTTAGTATTTATTGTCAGCGATTGCTTTGGCTGATGTCTTTGAGGAATGATCACTTCTCACACAGTACTGCATCTTGTGCCTCAGCAGTTTCTTGTACTTCAGTGTCTGTGTTTCCACAATGGCTGGAGACTCGTTGAAGTTTCTGCATGCTTAATACAGCACAGTGGGTAAAGCATTCAACTGAGGAAAAAATTACTCGGTACTTAACATGTCGCAGAGTCTTGAGCATTCAGCCCACAACTGTTTTAGCATTGCCGGCATGACTTTTAAAGAGGCCACTCGAATGGTCAGAGTTATCCTAAAATTTCTCTGTTGTAAATGGAGATTAACCAGTTAAAAGGAACATGAGAGCTCTCCAGTCCAGCCCTGGATTCCAGCTACATTGTGCACTGCAATTATGAGATCTTTCAACAAGACTGAGGAGCTGGACACCTGTGTTAGATCAGCTCTACCATATGGAGGAGAGCCTTTACCCTTCACATTGTTGTGGGACAGGGCTACACACCACATGGTATCAAATTTAATAAGATGAATTGATGCTTGGAGGGGGACCTTTCATGACTGTTGTGTGAAGAAAGGATCTGAAGTGGCTGTCATCGATCTCAATTGGTCACTACATCTCCAAAGCTCTCCGCTATGACCTGCAGGACATCTAAAGTTCTTTCATATTGCAGGTCAGAAAGCTCCTACAGCCTTTGGCCATTTTCAAGTTGCATGTGTCACCTGATACAGTGGATGCCAGAGTTTGTCCCATGCTGTCTGCACTTCCTATTAACTTTCTTCTAAGGCGAGTGACTGTTGGAATGACATGCATGGATTGGTTTGGGAACTTATTGACTCATTATGACGGCTTGATTCTCTTGGAAAACTGGTATACGTGTGTGCACGTGTGCTTGTGTGTATAAGAGGAGGGGAATGGAGAGGGAGAGGCTGAGAGAGAAGGAGAGAACTAGTGAGACAGAGGATGTGAGAGAATGTGAATGTTTGTATTTGACATGAAAGGTCAGAGGGTTGGATCTCTATGGGAAAGGATATGAGGAAAAGGTTAGTCTGGGTGGTGTGCCTCGATCACACTGCATTACAATACAATCAGACTTTAAATCTGAATAAGTCTGTGTGGAGCCTGACTCTCTTATAGGCAGTGATGTAAAGCGCATAAACTCCTTCCGGCTCACACAGCTGGTATCTATGCATTGGTATCTTGGCTGGTATCTATGTATTAGACATTTTGAAGCTATTTTACACAAATCAACAACAACAACAAAACTTGTGATCAATCCAACGCCCCGTTAGTTCTAATTTGTATTTGCGTCTAACAGAAATTAATTGAGTAGAGTAGAAAAGTGATGTGAAATCTGTTTTGTTATGAATGCATGCTTGAGTTAGGTAGGTAATACTCTTGCTTTGATGACACCAACAACAGTTATTTCCTCCTCCCGTGTGTGGTGTGTGGGAAGGCAGTCCAGTGAAAGGGAAAGCTACAGTGCTTACTGGAAGCCCTGGTTCGACAGGCTCAGCCCAGCCCTCCTCCGGGAGCCCTGGAGGGACTACTGCCCCACGCACACCGAACCAGCTGCAATAAATCACTCACCTTTAGGAGCCCCGGGGGCTGCTTGCTTGCTTCTCTGCACTATCACACACTTCTACATCTCTGAGCTTGGCACTCGCAGGATTTACAATGCTCTTTTTCAGCATCTTGTTGTCCCAGTAGAATTAGTAAGAATCTGTTTTTCTGATTTGTAATTGTAATTAATGAGATTATATTGGTTCACCCAAGAGGTTGGTTAGTCATAGTGCTCTAGAATATCTTCAGCTGAGTGCAGTGTGACATAAATGTACATTTGCTAAGATCTTCTGGAAGTGCCACCTAAAAGCACAAGAATCTCTGCTTATTCTTGCATCTCTGGGTGTCTGTCCAGGATCTGTTGGTATCAGGATAGTGGATCTGCTGGTGTAGTGGATCCGCTGGTGTAGTGGATCCGCTGGTGTATGCCACGGCACACGCCGTACTGACCGCCCACCACAACCAGAAAGGCTTGTAACCTTTCACCTCAAGTCATGGAGGCTCTAAAACAGGAAATTATATAGGCTCAGTGAAATGTATCCATACCTACTAATGTTTGCTTGTGTAAACCACAGTAAACCATACACAATCTGTGGTGTTTGCAGGAGCATCTTCAGAGATAACATGGGTAGTTAGCTGATAAGCTAAATTGTTTTATGTGCTGTCTCACCCTATAGTGGCAAGATAAAAATGGCTGTATTTTTTTCTAATCATTTCCCTCAAGATTTTTGTCTTTGACACAATATGAGCATGTGTTTTCCTGAAGATAAGCGAGTGCTAACCTGCAGTTATACGTCTGTTAGTCCTGTTGATGGACAAGCCTTGGTAAATGCCTGTGAGGGTGGACTCCAGAAGCTGGGCTAGATTCTTTGTGAACAGTGAAGTTACACACTTTGTCCACTAGGGGCACACAGGTTAGTCTTCTATACATTTACTTGTATTACTCAGTGTACATAAATCCCTTTGCAGTTACAAGAGAAATTAGGAAATAGTATTTTAATATTTTGCTGTTTAATTAAGTATATTATAGTTACACCTTCCAGAGAGAGAGAGAGATAGAGAGAATTGTTGTTGTTCTTCATGCTAATATAAATATGTGATATGAGTGGCACTGTGATGGATTATGGTTTTCTGTTTCTGTTTAGAGCTGAGCAAATCCAGACCTTCAGAAAACCCCATTCACTGAAGTGTGTATTGGTTATATACTGAGGAAGGGAATGAGAGGGAGACAGAGAGAGACATCAGTTGCCTGGTGTTGACTGTATAGCTATTTGTTGATTGGCCTATGCCCTTCCTGTCAGCTGGAACCTTTTTTTTTATTTTGGTATCAAGTTTCAGTGAGCAAACCTATGGATGGAGAGCTGTTGTCCACAAAGTTTTGTGTGCTGTCACAAAAATATTTTCTTTTTTTTTTAATATCTGAAGTTTGTGGTCCTAAAAATACTGATATTAATATAAATCTGAATAAGAAGGGCTGTGTTCTCTCTGTCTGTTAACTAACAGGATAATGGCAGTCAGGTACTAGTCCTCGGTTCAGGCTGAAGGGGAGAGAGAGGATCAGACGGAAACAGAGAACTGGGTCAGGAGCAGCTCTGACAGGAGGTGTGGGAGCATTCATCTGGTGTGAGGGTTCAGGAGGCGTGGGAGCATTCATCTGGTGTGAGGGTTCAGGA
>JAOYMR010000010.1:8437380-8450023 GCA_025802075.1 Tenebrosternarchus preto | reverse complement strand
GCGTGGGAGCATTCATCTGGTGTGAGGGTTCAGGAGGCGTGGGAGCATTCATCTGGTGTGAGGGTTCAGGAGGTGTGACAGTGTTCAGTCTTGATGATGTGCAGATGGGGAAAAAGGCATGAACATTCCCAGTATTTCCATTTCTCTTGGTGCATTCTGTTGGAAGAGAGTTTGACACAGGGGTCTTTGGCTCTGTGTGTGTACACACTTTCCCATGTGTGTGTATGCCCTTATGCCTCTGTGCCAATGTGTGTGTGTGTGTGTGTGTGTGTGTGAGAAGATGGAAGCATGAAATGGAGGTGTACACTCAATTTCTGACTGATGTTTGATGCCAGGGGCTGTCTGTTATCAGGTCTGCCTGACTGCTGCACAGATAAAGAGGTGAACAGGAAGGGCAGCGTAGGCCGTCTCCCAGTGGCTCCGAAGGCTTATGTTTTCAGACGTCTGGTCGTCTGAAGCCTGTCTTGGCTTGCGCAGGATAACGGGACTGTTTCAGCTGCCCAGGCACAATAAACTCCATGACCAGATACAGCGGTTAAAGAGTGTAAGTGTAATATCTGTACCAGACATCTTCAGTCCTAGGCTTGAGCAGAACTAGGGTTAAATCCTCCAAAATAGGGTGCTTGGAAGAATTTGAACACAAACGGCTCAACTCTACAGTAGAACTATAACATTTGAAATACACCATATATACATGTTTTTAGAAAGAAATCGACCAACCTGACTTCTGTTTGAATTCCCTTGTAAGAAAAGCACACTCTTTACACTGCCTTTAAAAATGTAGTTTTCACCCTAGTTCTCGAACTATTAGCCTGGGACCCAGAATCATTATATACACAAAAGCACAATTATTACAACACAGTAGTCACAATACAATAATCATAACACAATAATCACAACAATTAACACAGGACATGCTCAGTTTTGATGAGTTTTGATATCACTAAAAGTATTTACACTTTGGGTAAACAAGCCTAGTGTGAACATAAAAACATGCTTTCTTTTGCATAGATCTTGCTGAACAAATGAATCGTGTTTTTAGCATCAGTTCGGGAGAGTGCTGTTCCATACTTAATTACCTCAAACGACATCGTACCTCAGTCAAAGAACAGTTGAGTTTCGCTCTTCAAGAATGTTTGGTCTTCTAGAACAGATAGATTGCGGAGAGGCAGGCATGCTGACCCTGGAGCTGACCCTGTGTGGAGGTTCTTTTTTCTGGTTCTCGTTAGAAGCTTTAAAGGTGACGTGTTTTTTGCATGAGTTAACACAGATCCCTGGGATCTTGAAGAAATCTCTGTGATTTGCTTTGATCACAACACAAGGATGAAGCACCACAGCACCCATCTCGCCCTGCTCAGGACGGCCGACTTGCCTGCCGCTTTAAATGATCACGAACTACTGCTCACTCCGCCTCCTTTCCCACAGGGTGAGCTGATGTAAGTGCAGCTTGGTGCTACCAAGTTTACTTTGAGTAAAAATCAGAGATCACGTCTGTAACCATGAATTAGAGTTTAATAAGTGAGTGCTAAACACTGGTGAAGCATGAAAAACAACACGCTGTATCAGAGTGTGATTCAACCAGCTGCTACTAGCTAATCTGTGCCTGCATGTACAGTTCAGCAGGTAGCATGGCAGGTGTTCTGTATAAATGAGTGATTGCATTGCTGCAGTTATACAACACAGCTTGTTCAGAAGTCAGGTGTCTGCTCTTTGGAGCAGTGAAACAAACATTACCATGCATACTTCCAGGTTTTTGCTGACTGTAGCTGGGGCGTTGCTATAAAAATAAACTTCTTCCTTATCCACTCAGCGGTTCTGTCCTCTGGAGCTGGGCGCTGATATAGTGTGGTTTGCTGGTCTGTGGACCAGTTATCTGAGCTGGCAGTTATTGCTGGCAGAACTGGCTCTTACCTTCTTAAAGGCAGTTTCTCCTGCTGTGGTTGGAGATGCTGGGGAGTGGAGGAGGAGGTGGGGGTGGAGTAATGAATCCCCCTGAGATGCAGAAACGAGATCCAAATCAGAATGGGTTGGGTTCTATGCCCCTTTAAAGCTTCGTGTTACTGTGTGCACTGCTTCTCTGACTGGGTGTGAAAAAAGAGGCTTCATCTTCCGAAACAAACCCGCGCTGAACGCTGAAGACGGTCATTTCAAATCTTTACGATTGGCTATAGAAGCCCAGTGCAGCACGTGTGGTTAGGTGGTTAGCTGCTTTTTTTGCAGTATGTGTGTTTAGATGCTTTCTGCAAGGTATGTGTCAGTGTGAATTTTATCTTACAGTTACTTTGTACCTGAAGTGTCAGGTTTGGATCAGATGAGGTTCTTCATCTCACAGCTTTCCGTAGCCACATAAGCAAAAGCAGCACTTCCATACTGAAGCTGAAAGCAGCTGATGGGTGAATGGAGTTAGTTCTGCAGGATTTACTGCTACGTTCTCCAGACCTGCCAACATGGCTTACAGTTCAGCACCTGGCGCTGCTTTGGAGAGCAGACAGAGACGTCTTTCCACCATGCTTCACCCTCTTAACCTCAGTGGGACATGGACACATGTGGTACACAGAAACTCATCATAGGATTCATAGGAATCACAATGTGTTTACATATTGTGTAGCGACTCTGTGCATGTGTGTATGTATGTGTTTGTGTGTATGATAATATACACAAATACACACAAACATTTGTATGATAATATATATATACATATGCGTATGTATATGTATGTATAGTGTATTGCAGGAGGTGTCCTTGATATGCCCTAGTTTATCCCCCATTGTTTGGAGCTCACACTCATATGTGGGTTCCATAAATCTGGGCTTTGAAATGCAAGTCAAAGTTCATGCCCCGGTTCATTTCACGCTTCAGGGTCTGCCTTCTTGTGTGGCATACACGTGTGTGTGTGTGTGTGTGTGTGTGTGTGTGTGTGTGTGTGTGTGAGTGAATACGCATTTCTCTGTATACTGTGTCTCAAATTTGTGACTGAAAGAAATAACAGTCTGCATTTATATGATAACTGGTTTTATTTATTTATTTTTGCATAAAGAGAGAAATTTGTTGCTTTGTTCTTGTTTGGTGTTGAAAGGCGTCTTTTTTTTATTATTCACTCAACTATTTAATACTCCAATTCTGTCAGAAATGTCACTCTCGGACAGGCTTTGTGTGATATTACCATGTACCTGTCATACAGCCCTGATCATTTTAAAGAATCTTCATTTCTCCTATCTTATTACCTTAAATGAAGTCAGCTTTCAGGGTTTGTCAAATTAAAGAGGAACAAAACACGTCCTCTATCCTCACATCCCTGTCCCTGCCTCATGTCCCCAATCCCCGCCTCACGTCCCCTGTCCTTGCCTCACGTCCCTGTCTCTGCCTCACGTCCCCTATCCCCGCCTCACGTCCCCTGTCCCCGCCTCACGTCCCCTGTCCCCGCCTCACGTCCCCTGTCCCCGCCTCACGTCCCGAATCCTCGCCTCACGTCCCTGTCCCTGCCTCATGTCCTGAATCCTCGCCTCACGTCCCTGTCCCTGCCTCATGTCCCGAATCCTTGCCTCACGTCCCCTATCTTCGCCTCACGCCACTGTCCCCACCTCACGGCTTTACTGTTATAAGAGCTGCCAAATCGGTCTGTGGGATTCCCCTGATTACACTCTGATTTTCAGTCATCAGGGTTCCTTGTGTCTTTTGTGGTGAAGATGGAAGTGCTCTATTTCCACCTCTATCTCTATCTGCACTCTGTGCTGGAAGCCAACAGCTCAGACAAGATAAACTAGAAAACAAAAGCTTCAGGGCCTCATCACACTTCACTGTAAGCTATAGCTTCCTGTTTCGCTAATAGGATGGGCCTTGAACTTCAACTAGGGTAGATAACGGTGGATAAATGGTCTCGTAAAGACCCACACAGACATATGTTTGGAATCCACTGTCTGTGTGTCAGCTTCCTTCCTGTGTGCTCAGAGAGACAGGAGGTTAAGGGTCATAAACAGTTCATACTTGCAGGAAATTTTCTCAAACCAACTGCCGTAGGCTCAGTTTTGAAGTGAAGCTGAAGTGAGGTGGAAAGTTTTTAATGTTGCACAAGTACTTTTCTTGCTTTGGGTTTGTAACTTTGTCTTATATACTGCAGCATTCTGAAGTAGTTGCTCTGCAGTTATAATCTTTGATTTCATGGCTGAAATCCAAGCGTCTTCAGAAACCCATTTAAATTATTTTGGGAAGAGACACTATTTTAAGATATCATGCACAATTGTCTTTGTCTGTCTCTTTGCCTGTTGTGTAGCATACAGTCAGTAAGCATTAACTAGGGATGTGCTCACTCACTCTCTTGCTTGGTTTTGTGTTAGCCCTTGTCTCTCAATGACCATTTACTCAGTCAGTGTCTTAGAAGTCCTTTACTGAACTGCAGTGCCCCCTTTCTGTTACTATGACAATGTTTATGATGTCACTCTATGTTGAAGCAATCTGTATCACCAATCTGTTACCATAGCAATGATGTCACAGCTTAAGTGACTCTATTACCTCTTCTGTTACCATGATACCATTTATGATGTCACAGTGGAACTGTCCCTCTCAAAGCCTGTGGTTACTTTAGTGAGGTTTTATGATGTCAGAATGGCAGTGTCCTCCTGGAGAGCTTGTCTTTTATCCCCGCTGTGTGTCGGCTAGTTTAACTCGCACCTCCCTTTACGAGCCCCTCTCCTATCTTTCCCACGCAGGCACTCTATGGCACTCCCCTCCTCCTCAACGTGGACATACTCATGCCGTTAACCAAAGCAGGCAGGCCTTCGACACGAGACCGTGAACTTGCAGGAGGCCTGGATGCCTGGACGTGTCGCATTTCAGCTCCTTTGTTCAGCCTGCTGTGTCTCTCGGCTGAGGTTTACTGCCAGAAGCTAATTGTCAGTCACACTGTTGCTTTTTTAACATTGTGCTCGGATGCTCCCATAATAAGTGATTATCATGGTGAAAGGGAGCAGTTGGTGTGAAAGTGTCTCGTGCCCCAGTTTCACATAATAACCAAGCAAAGTATTAGTGATGAAAGCCTTTTGTTCAATGCACCATGAATGCATACTTATACTCTAACAGGGTTTTCCCCACATTGTGGTTTATCTGGATGAGGCTGTTGTGTTGCAGTCATAAACTCTGCACACTCTAATCTTGTATTGAGTAAAGAGTACGTTGTGTTGGGAGTAAAGCAGCCATTCTTTATACTAACGCTCTGAGTTTGCTTTTCATTAAAGCTTTTAACATGTTGACTTGAATGCCTCATCTATATCTATTTGTAGTCTACGACTATTCATTTGTCTTCAGCCATTCTGTGATCGTATGCATTATACGTCTTAGAATGCATTAACCCTGTAGTCCATTCTCTGTGAAGTGCGCGCGTGTGTGCGCGCGTGTGTGCGCGCGTGCGTGTGTTTCCAGGTTGTGACTGTGGCAGCATGGTTAGGGTGGAATTCCTCTAAATGCAAGCTGAGGTAAACATCAACAGCCTTTATAGCAACAGTAACATTCTTCTTCCTGCCAAGAAGTTTCCACCCTGCGGCCGTTGCCTTGGTTGGGTTCCCGCTGGCTTTTATGACTCTTACCACATCAGAAGTGAGATTCCCACACACAGGGAGAGGTGAACACCTGCAGGGAGGTGCTGGCCTGGGGCGCCCACCCTCCCTCCACCTGCTCAGGTCCTGGCTGTGCAGAATCAGTGGTTGATCTCTGAGAGCCCCCTGTATTCTGGCTACCAGCGTCCCAGCCCTCATGCTCTTCTGCATCTGTTCACACATACAGCTGGTGAGCAGGCTGCTAGGCAGGGGGCGGGTGTAGAGAGAGCTGCTGCTCGTAAGGGTCGTCACGTTGGAACGTTGTGATTGGCAGGACAGAGGGCGGGGGCGGGTGTTGGAACAGTGTGATTGGCAGGACGGTGGTTGTGGCAGCTGTGTAAACTGTGCTTTAAAACTACGTTCCTGAATCTGGAAAATGAAATGAAAAGTGACTTTCTATTTTTTTCTTGTGTGTTTTGTCCATTGAATCTGATGCTGGGAATTTTTATAGATATAATTAATGTCGTATTTATTATGTATTATATACTTCATTTGGCAAGAAACCTCAGATGTTAGTTCACTGTGATGCACCTGTGGTGAATTGTTTTTCAGAAAGGCTTTAAGTCTGTGTGTGTTTCTCAGAGTGTGTGTGTTTTCCACTCCATGCGTGTGTTTGTGGGAGAGTGGGTTTGTATGCGCATGGGAGACAATACGTAATTGACTTTTAAACAATAGATGAGGGGAGATCAGAGAGAGCAGTGAAGGGACTGTTGTGTCTCTCCCTGAGTGGTTTCCTGAGCACATGAAAGAACAACCTCAGCAGCAGAGTGGAGCCCCTCTCTCCACACCTCCCCACGGCCTTCAAACACATCTCACACTGCCCTCCCAAACACACACTCGTGCCCAAATCCCACCTTTACACACCAGGGATAGGTCCACACACCTACTACATACGAACCCCCCCACCCTTACACACACACACGCGCACACACACACACACACACACACACACACACACAGTTTTCCCTTTAATCTTTCTCTCCTTTCCCTCTTTTCAGTTGGGGGTTGTGAGTGTGTGTATGTGTGTAACACTAAGGCACAGTTATGTGACCCTTATGTTTTTCTAAGGTGTATTTAATTGATTTTCAGACTGAAGCTTAGGGCTCAGTATGAGATGAGTGTTCACAGCTGTAGAAAGGGCTAGGGGCAGCTCTTTGTGAAGGCGATAAAAATAACCTGGGCGAAGGTCCCGCCCTGCACAGCCCCGCCTTTAGTCTGCACATGCAGGCCCCTGGCAAACACATACAAACACTGCGCTTTCCTATTATGTCATTTCCTGTTTTCACATGAAGTGGTGGGAGATAGCCCATTCACACATACCCGGAGGAGGAGAGAGGAGAAGCAAGCTGGGGGCTTTCCCCAGGTAGCTAATCTCGCTGACCCCTGCTGCCGCTGAGCACCCTGGTCTTGCCACTGGCCTGCAGCCTGTGTTTAGGAACGGAAGTATTCCTGGGAGTGCGCTAAATCACTCCTTAAATGGTGCCCTCCTTCCCAGGATGGCTCCCTCGACCTTGGCACAGCGCACGCTTCCCAAAAGTGCCGACCTGCTTTTGTCTTTCTGTCCTGTCCCACCCGGAGCACGCTGGCCCGGCTCGCTCTGGATCGGGAAGCAAGTCCGGTGTTCATACCTCACCTCTCCTGTGGGAAGGCTGTAGTTACGTCAGGACATCACACCTAGTCTTGTTCCATCCATCTCCATGCCTTGCTACAGTAACTCACCTGACCTTCACCACATCTAGGAACACCTGTCCTTCAGGTTTCAGTCATTTGATTGATGAGCTAAATCTGAAGGGTTATAGTCATAAGGAGTTGTGAATGTATGAAGGCTCTAAAGTTTCAGGCTACACAAGCATGTCTTCTTGCATTCTGTCTCCATACATTCAGAAAGTCATCCTGCATATTCTTGAAGAGCATCAATGAGCAGATATTACTTCAAATACAGATATTGACCAGGGGTCAGTATGGCTGTAGATATTACCAGATTAATGAAAATACAAAGCCATCATGAGAAATAAAATTCACAATGGAACTAGAATGTTGAATAAATTCAATGAAGCTTATATACATCTTTAAGGATCAAAGGACAATCTGTAAAATCTTTGTGAAATAAAGAAATCAGTAAGTAATTGATCTGACCTCATGTTACCAGTTAAAAATGTTCAAATTCACTGTGTAATATTTACACCAAGACATACACTATATAATTTTTAACAAGGTGCATGTCATAATAGATTTCGCAAATGTCAGAGTCCCTTTATCTTCATAAAACCATCACATAATTGGGAATTTTGTAGACAGTTAATTAGAGAGGAGACTAATTATTAACCTTGGTGAGACACTACAGGTATTTTCTCCTTTTCTGTTTAGCCTGGAGCCTGATTTAACCAAACTACCACTTTACATTTGGCTGCTGTTGCTAGAAAAGAAGCAGTTTTATGGCACCTATGTAAAAACTAAAACACTACTGAGGCTTTTCACTCTTCAGGGATCTGTTATATGATTGAGTTTTGTACATGTGTGACACTGATGTTATTCTCATGGATCTGTTCTGTTCTTCTCCTGCCTAGTCCTGCCCTGTCCTCCACTGTCCTGCTGGCCTTTCAGAGGGGATTATTTGCACATGAGCATATTTAACCAGCAGCACCCACAGGGCTTCTGTGCCTTTCTGATGTCTGAAGCCAGACTTTGTTTTTCCTGTAGACCATGAGAAAGTGAACTTGAGGAGGAAGTTCCAGTCATGTTGCACTTCCTGTTTCTGTGCTTTGTTTGGGTGGAGAGGGCTTGGCTGAGGCTTTTGAAGACCATCAGCATTAACAAATGAGAAGAGGAGTGATAGTGGGTTTAATCATGAGAGATGTGCTGCACGTGTACGCATGTGTGTGTGTGTTTGAGAGTTATGAATCTGTGACTATAGTTTAGTGGATAGTTATGTGTTGATTTAGAGGGGTTTGGTATCTCAGTATGTATTCTTTGTATGTATGCAGTATGAAATCTGTTTGTGTGTGTCTGAATCACCTCAAAAATGGTATATATGGCAAATGGCAATACAGAGGGAGTTATGGTGTGTACATGCTAATGTTGGCTTATGACTGTAGTGGGAGGTGGGGTATTGGTATGGGCGGGGTGGAGGGGGGGCGGTGTAAGGAGAGATGGGGGTGAGGTCTTCAGAAGACCAGCGTTCTACTGGTGTGCACACCTCCACAAGCTGGACTATTAGTCGACCTTTAACCTGTGACCCCAAAGCCTGCCAGTGAGCCCTCAAGCACGAACTGAGAACATGCTCACGCATCCTTTAAGCCACTTTTAGAGTCGGCGTGTGTGTGTGTGTGTGTGTTTGTAAGGTATTGGTAAACTCTGTATATCTCAGTCAAGATTAAAGATTGTGTTTGATCAAGCATCAAGCTCATCATCTTCCCAGTTTTCACTTTTGTTTGCAAAAGTGCTCAGTTTAAATGATCAGGACAGCCACAGTGATTTAGGAAGTGCAGGGTAAACATGTGACAGCCTTGATTATGTGTGCAGGTGTGTGGAAAGTTCGCATGAGCCTCTCTGCTACTGACAAACCACAGAAGTAATGGAATGACCCCAATTCATATGTAAATGAGCTGGGTTTAGCCCTGCCCCTGCAGGCTCTATTGGATCATGCACACACCTGTGACATCTTGATTCTGGATTGCTTTCACAGTCTAGGTGCTCTGCCACCCTTAGGCTGAGGGTCTCACCGGGTTTCCTGTACCACAGATTCACTAACGTTTTTTTAAGCATTGAATAGAATCATGTGTCATGCAGACTATGACACACTGTTATTTTCCCCCCATAATTTCTATATTCGGACCTGTAGTGGATATTTGTTCTTGGTTGCAGTGACTCTGACTGTAACCCAGAGCTTTTTCAGCCCTCATGTAATTGCCCCTTTTCAGTGTAAAGCCCCCCCCCCTCCCCCCCCACTCTAGGCACTCTCCAAACTGAATGTGGAGGGGGGGGGGGGGGTGTCTTTTTTTTTCGAGGTTTTTACAGCCTTCCCTGTTCTTCCTGCCAGACGCAGGGACTAAATAGCTATTGTTGCTATTCTTGAAAAAAAAAAGAGAGAAATGGCAGGAAATGCTCCTTTTACAATTGTTAAGTGGATGTGTGTGTGTGTGTGTGTGTGTGTGTGTGTCTTTAGTCGTCCATGTGCCTGGTGTAGATATAGATGAGTTCTGGGGATTCTCTCTCTATCTCTATCTGAGCATCTTTATTGAGTTTGTCTAGACGCCTCTATTAGCCTAAAGGAGGCATTCAGTTCATTCGTGCTTTAGGACCCTCTGATGTTTCTGTAAGCGGCAAATACCTGCAGACACACACACACACACACACACACACTCAAACGCACACAAAAGCTTCCCTTAATAGACATATAATGGGAAATTAGAAATGTTGTTGACAGCTGCAGGATTTCACGTTGTTGCTTGACACACCAAATTATCAGGATTAATTGGGGTCTGTAGGAACCATTTGACCTGTTCATTCACTGGTTAATGTGTGTTTCCTGATTTCTCACTCAGACCCTTCCCATTTGTTCTGATGGCAGACAGAAACTTACTGAGCCAAGTGGCTTTGATGCTTTGACTGGACAAAAATGGATTAGACGAATGTGTTGCTACTGAATGTTCATAGTTATACAAACGAAGAACGGCTTTACTGAGGTAAATGTTCACAAATACCTCCTTTTTATGAACCGTAACTCACCAGCACTTACTGAGGTAAATGTTCACAAATACCTCCCTTTTATGAACCGTAACTCACCAGCACTTGCTGTTTATCAAGTCTTACAAAAAAAACACAACATCTGAAAGTGTGTTACGTTTTCAAGGAACATATCTGACAGATGAGTGACTCCTCGCACGCAGCGTTCAGAGCGCAGTAAACGAATCCCGGCACTCTGAAGTTTACCCACTCACCGCACAGTTCAGGCTCGTCATGCTGACGTTCAACATTTACTGAGCTCTGCGTCTCCTCAGGACCCGTACACTGCCTGGGAGTGAGACGCGGCCTGGGAGTGAGTTGCTGCAGTGTTTTCTCCTTCCTGTTTGTAGTTTTTACTCAGTAATGAACTCCTTTCCCTGTCCTGGGTGCAGAGGTGTGTGTGCTGAGCTGAGGGAGGCGGGGCTTGCACCCAGTGCAGTTCCTTCTGTCCAATGCTGTGAGGAGATATAACTCTGTTAGCAGAGGTAAACCTGATGGAGGCTGAGTGAAGTTTGTGAGTTGGTTTTGATTCAGTGCGGTTATCTGCAGATATATGTGTGTGTCTACAATCTGTGGTTGGCGTGTGTTTCTGTAGTGTGTGTGTCTGTGTCCGTGTGTCTGCAGCAAGTGTATGTGTGTCTGTGTCTTTCTGTCAGTAGCTTCTGCCAACTGCATTGGTCTCCTGTGTGTGTGTGTGTGTGTGTGTGTGTGTGTGACAGCACTCTGTGTAGATTTTGTGGGGCAGCTGTAGTGTTCCTGTGTTGTGGAGTTTAGAGTTTACTCTTACTGTTCCTACTGGGGACATTTACTGTAGTGCTCATATAAACAGTCATTGGTTGTTTGATGTTGTGTGTCTCCAATCTTTACATCATCTTCATGACTTAAGTAGTGCTCTCCTGGTCACAAACCGGCTGTCACAGTTTTACTGCTGACTGGCTTGTTTATGTGTCTTGTTTTATATCCCACAATCCTCTTTTTCAGGCTTCATAATGTGTGCAAGAAAAGGTCATAAGTTCCTGTAAAAATATACCAGCATCGTCAGCTATGGTCTGCTCTTAGTGCTTTATCCCTGACAACACACAGACAATGGTTGTGATTTTTAAAGAATGTTATGTCTGGCAGAACCAAGCTGGGTTTGTTCCCTACCAACAGTTTCCTGTTCTAGGTCCATTACCTTAATTCCATTAAGATTCTGGTGCAGAGCAGAGCATGGCTGTTAATGTATAGGGTTAAGGTGACTAAAAGACCTGTCTGCTGGTCTAGCTGAGACCACAGAGATGTATTAGATGCATTGAGGAGCTGTGGTTTCAGCACTTCAGCAGAAGGCTCCCCCTGTTTAACGTTCAGCCTCTGAGCCGCTGCCTTGTGGGCTGTCTGGGGGTTGCCTAAGAGGGCGTACAGATAGAGCTGCGGTTTGTAGCCTGTCCTCATTAGTGGAGCCCCACTGAAGGGAACGGTGAAGAAGTCTCTCAGGCCTGTGTGTTACCTCTGCCTCTCCAGGCATTTCCCAGCACTGCTCTCAAATACAATCAACTTTTCACCAGCTAGTTATCGGTTTCTGTTTATTTCCATAAACATTTGGTGAAATAAATAAATTACTGAGAGCAACCTAGAGGGCTTACAAACAGCCTCAGTAAATGCACTATTTTGACTGGTTAAGCACAGAAACAGTGGGGCTCATGTACTGTAGAAAAATACACCAGTGTGTCCCACATGAGAGAGAGAGAGAGAGAGAGAGAGAGAGAGAGAGAGAGAGAGACCACGGGCCAAAAACAGCTTTAGCTGAAGCCGCTGCATTATGCTTCTATAGACTGCACTTACAGTCCTGCTGAAGTTCAGTTTCTTCTCTGTCTGACAGCCGCTCACAGGGCCAAGTGCTGTAGGCACTCAGCTGTGTGGATCTGGCAGTAAACACACTTCAAATTAACTGTTGTAGGGATACAAAACAAAAGCCCAGTATATGCATGTACCACATGCTTTATTCCAGTTGCTTAAGCTTCAGGTACTAATAATCCGTGGTGTATTTTGAAAGCTTTGGGAGATGTGTGCATGCAGATGGATGTGTGCAAGGAAATAGATGGAGAAAGATAGAGTATTGTGTGGAGTATTGTGTTCAGTTAAAAAACAACTGGGATTTTGCATATAGTGCTGGGTCCTGACATTACTCAAGGATGGGGAACTCGGGGCTTATGGGCTTTTAAATGTGAAGAAAAATATTGTTTTCATCTGTCACAATTAACTAGGCTAGACCAATGTATGGAGAGAGAGAGAGAGAGAGAGAGAGAGAGAGAGAGAGAGAGAGAGAGAGAGAGAGAGAGAGAGAGAGAGAG
>JAOYMR010000010.1:8414620-8425335 GCA_025802075.1 Tenebrosternarchus preto | reverse complement strand
GGGGGGAGCGGAGGTTGGGGGTGGGGTTGTAGGAGGGGTGCAGGGGTTGGAGGACAGCTGGGCCTGAGAGGAGGAGTATGCTGGTGTTTAGATGCACCATTGGTCCCTAAATGGAGGAGAGGGGCTGAGAGAACAGAGCCAGTATCAGTGTGAATTTCAACAAGTCTGTGCAATGGGTGGATAGAGAAAAAGAGCGTGTGTCAGAGAGCGAGGGTGTGTCTGTATGTGTGTGTGTGTGTGTGTGTGAGAGAGAGATAGAAAGGGAGAGAGCGAGATAGAGTGTGTGTGTGTGTGTGTGTGTGTCTCTGTGTGTCTCTGTGTGTGTGTGTGTGTGTGTGTGTGTGTGTGTGTGTGTGTGTGCGTTAGCCAAAGGAAGAAGAGCAATGTCATGAACTCTGTGAATAGTTGTAGTGCAAAACTACTGCAGTGAGCATTTCTGGAGAGAGTGTGCGCTTGTCTGCTTGTGTATGTCTGTATGTGGTTTATTGTGTGTGTGTGTGTGTGTGTATTAGACCAGCATTAGACTGGTGGTATGCAGCTTTGCAGTGGCTGAGGGAACACTGCTAAAGTGTTCTCTGTGGCTGCTCCAGGTGAGACATGGTAGTAATGAATGACTGGAGCAGGAATTCTCTGATAATTGCCCCCACTACCATTCAAACTGTCCCTAGACAAGGGCTGTGCTTTGTAGATGACAAAGTGCTTTGTTGCCCAGGCCTTAGGGAGTAACCATAGTAACAAAGTGTTTTTGGCAAGTAACCGCAAAGGTAGGCTGATGCTGTCTGTCAAACCAATACAAGAGAATCCACAACAAAAACACCTTACATTTGAAAGGTAACTTCCTTCCGCATATTCATCTGTCACAGGTTCTCATGATTTTGAGGAGGCTTCAATGAGACATTGGTGAGATTGTCTGTGTAACTAGCAATCCTTGAATGAAGCTTCTAATGATGGAAGACCCAGGCCTTCCCTGGGTAGATATTTAACAATTACTTCACCATTATAATCTAACTTCCTAAATTAGTCTAGTTGCCCTTGGATAACCAGTATTGCACATAATTCGAAAATGCCCCCAGGGTGGCCCCATTTAAAATCAATTAGGTACATAAATGCATCTGTTTAATCACATTGTTAAGCTGATTAGCTTCCTATTCCTGCTTTAGAATGGCAGTGTAGATAATGCAAGCGGGCACAGTAAACAGCTGAATATCCTCTTCTCTCTTATTCCTGCTCCCTGCGGCTATGCTAATGGAGACACTGGTCTTCTCCTGGCTACAGCAAGGGATGGGTGGAGTGGAGTGGAGGGTCTCCAGTCAGGCGGCGGATTGGATTTAGGGGAATGGAGAGAGTTCAGAGGTCACTCTCACTTGGCTCTCGCACACATACGCCCCATCCACATCGACTCACACGCGAACAGAACTCAGTAAGCTGATAACATCGTCTGAGAGACAGAGAGAGAGAAAGAGAGAGTGTGAGAGAGAGAGAGCATGAAAGGGCATTAGTTATGGGGGTGAATGACGGAAAGATGGAAGGATATAAGGAAAGAGTATACCAGAGCTGGGGGGAGGGGGGGGGGTAAATGGTGTGTGTGTCTGGCTGCTTTTTTGACTGACTGCACTAATCCCTGTCAGGGACAAATTGGTAAAACAGATTAGTGTTGAGTGGTGTTGAGCCTGTCGCCCAGCTACACCACAGGGGTGGAATGGAATAGTAGCAATGCACAGTAGCACTGAGCCCCCATAAACACACACACACACACACACACACACACACACACACTAAAAGCTGGGTGCTTCTGCTATGGGACCCAGAAATGTGATAATGGAGCATTAATTTAGTTTTGAGAAAGATACTCGGGCACAGTGATGCACAGAGGGCAGATCATGCTGGGCAGATCGTGGTGGTGACATTGTACTGGGCAGATCATGGTGGTCTGTTCATGGTGGTGAGCTGAGTTAGGCAGGTCATAGTGTGTGTGTGTGTGTGTGTGTGTGTGTGTGTGCAGCTTGTTTACTTATGATGGATGGTGTTTTTTTATTCACTTTGCTTTTTATCACTGACGTTGCAAACTACAGCAATCTTTTTGACATATTTTGAGATATTTTGACAGGTTGTCTGCCACCTAGACGCTTGTGTCTAGGTTCTACAAGCTTTGAAAAGCATTCATGTTCATCACAAGTCAAAAACTGACGTGATCACCTCTTCTGGTTGTTTCTATGACATATTTGAGCAGGCCTCTGGCATGAAAACATCACAGTGGGAACGACTCTGCCTGCGGCTCTAAGAGGAGCACCAGCAGATTGCTGGGAGTAGCGAGATTCTCCTCTGCAGCTCACTCCTTGTGTTTGCTCCCAAGCTGAAAGACCAGCTGCTCGTGCCATGTAGTAATCATGCTATCATCCGTGCGTGTGCGTGCATGCATGGATGCATGAGTGTATGTGTTTGTGTGTGCGTGAATGTGTGTGTGTGTGTTTAATGGTCATACAGTATGAGCAAGAGCAGCTGGGGCTGAGTGGTGGGGGCAGGGGGAAGTCAGAGAGCAGATAAGCCCAGGTGTGAAGGGCTTGCAGTGGGCCGTGAGCCGTTTTGCTGTGTGGGTTTAAGTGCTGGGGGTGGATGGGGGTGGATGCTGGTGGATGTGTTGATGGATCCAGCTCCCTCTGCACTTTGAGCCCTGGGGAAAGGCTCAAACTGAGCCTGCTTCCTTCTCTCACACTTCTGATGGGGAGTGCACAGGTCACAGTTCCTACACAGTCCACCGTGTTGACCTTCCTTGTACTGCTAACGCTCACATCTCAGGATCATCAGTAATTCTGCCCTGCATTCTCTCTTTAGCCAGGTGTATCAGTGAGATTTAAACCATGGCATTTTCCTGATGGCTACTTCTTACGACTCCATCACTTCTGTGTTGGAGGCTATAAAACTGTATAGAGGACGTATCCTTGGTTAAAATCATAAGCTCCTTTGAGCTGACAGTTCAATGTCTGCACTCCTTTTTACCCCCCTTACCCCCCAGGTTGGGTGAACATCCCCTATTGCCTGCCTCATTCACCTCTAAAACTGTTCACACTGGGGAGATCGTCACCTTCATGGGGGCACTCTGAAGTCTCTTTGTTCCTTCTTCAAAGTGATGTGCTTTTTCAAGGGCTTAAATGTAATATACTAGTATTTTAGCATCACAATTGGACCAGTTGTCTTGTGTAGTAGATGTCAAATTAGCTGCATCAGTCTTCAGATCTTCTTTTCTGCATTTTCCTGCTCTTTTTAGAAGTAGGAGGATCTAGTTGCCCAGTTTCTCTCTACACCTCCTGGGTTTAGGGCAGAGACGTGTCCAGCCATGCCGTGTGGATCGGACGTGTCTGTGTGGCAGGACGGGGCTTGTGTTGTACCGAGAGACAAGGTTGAACTGCAGGTCAGGACACATTGTTGCAGGAACACATTTGCCTTGCAGGGCAAGGTTGCATTGTGGGATGTGGCCGTGTTGCTGGGAGGGATGGTGTGTAGTGGGATGGAGACGTTACAATGGCATATAAAGCACTGCGCTTGTGCCAGACATATAGATGGTCAACAAAGTCAGTCAGTAGGTAACAGCACATTGCAGCTCCTCTTATAGTTCAAGGTTCAAGTCTGAAATTCTGCCATATTGAGATCTGAGAACAGAGACCTGTGTCACACAGAGAAACGCACAGGTCACAGAGCAAGTGCTGTGTCAGGGGGAGCAGTGCTGACCACCTGGGGAAGAGGAGAGGTCTTAGAGAATCCTCTGGCCAGGGAAAAGTGCTGATTCATTCTTGCCCTCTTAAAGGCCAGAGAGCTTCAAGAGAGCCTCAGTTGGGCCTCTAACACACCTCGAGGAAAGGAACTGGAGATCAGAGAACACTGCCAAATCAATCATGCTGGAATTGGTCTGGCGGCCTGGATCTGCACTCCTACAAGGAGAAAGATGACTGTTTACAGGTCCTCAGGTATTGGTGGATGGGCGGCTGTTTGTACTCTATGGAAATACAGCCTAGTTTCAGTGTTTATTAATCAGTATGCAGTCCATCTTCTGATCCCTGTGGTGGAATTGGCTGCCTACAACAAATTGCCTTGTTTACATTTCTCCCTGCTGTTTTAACATGGAATGCATTGATGGCTTAGTTTTGGCCTTAAAGGTGCCCAAGATCATTAATTTAAAGCAATCCAATGTAATAGGTAGAAGATATATGGGTCAAATCAAGCTGCTCTATTCAAAATCTTCTGTAGTTATAGAGCAGGTCATGCAAAGAAATTTAGTTGTGCTGCCACATAGGATGGAATATGCATTGAATGTTTTATGACCCATTGTCTTTTTTTGAGCACATGTGGTTGTCGTTCAGAATGGTTATGAGGTCACCCAGACCGGGTTTCCTTTGTTATGAGCAGAAGAAAACAAAGATGGCAGCCTCAGCCGGTGCCGGGGGAGTCTGGGCTCCTGACCTGCGCGGATGTCTGATAACAGCCTTATGTCTGATTAGTCTGCGGGCTGCCGTTGATTTCCCTAACCAATACTGCTCAATTTCGCAATTCATTGATATTCATGCTGCTGCTCCAACCTCCTCCATGCTCACAAACTTTGAGAGTTTGTAATGAATTCCCTTTTGGCTGTTGCTACACACACAGGGTTATATTTTACTCAGTTAAAACAAATTGCCAGCGAGGCTGATTTAACAAAGCAAGTGGTCGGATGCGTTTCTCCATCACTGTTTCGATTCTGCCGTATCCACTGTACTCTAATTCTCTGGTGTGGGTCTCTGTTATTGTTGAGGTTCTGAAAGCCACAGGAATGGAATATATATTGCTGAGTCGGCATGTGTTCTCTCTGTAGTTCTGTCTAAGTCCAGTGGAGTCGTGGAGTCATGCCATTATTAACTTAAACAGTTATGCATCCACAGCTTTTAAACTGCACTTTAAATGACATAAAGACCTATCAGGCAAATACAAAATCTCTATTCCAAGCTTGATGCATTTTGATTAAGATGCCAAGTTTGTAGGACTGATGGAGTTGACCAAACCCAGTGGAAAAAGGTGAATTATAGCATTTGGTACCTGAAGGTAGAGAGACCAGAGTTGAGTGGATTACAGCCTGTTATCAGTTCATGACCCAGAGCACTAGCCTGATAAAATCCCTTTATGATGAACCAATCCTTGGTCTCACTTTCACTCTCTCTCTCTCTCTCTCCCTCTCTGCCCCCCCCCCACTGTTTCTCACGTAATTTTTATCTCTTTCTCTCCCTCTCTCTCTTCGTTGCCCTCTATCTGTCTCCAAACACTCCTTTCCTGTAAGTTGTGTTTCATTTTAAAAATGGAAGCTAAGCTATATCTGTTAGTAAAAAAACAAAACAAAAACAAAACAAAAAGTCATACTGATAAGCATGTGCCACTCACCCACACTGTACTGTGCTTTTCACAGTTACTGCTACTGCCTGTTAATTATCCACTATGCTTTGAGCTACTGTTAGAGAAATAATGTCACCCCCTATGGTGTGGACAACATCCATCTTGCTGCCAATGACAGTGCGATTTTTGCATAATGAGGATTATTGACATTCATTGTTCCTCAGATGCCAGGTTAAAGGCACGTGTGGATTTTCCCTTCTCTCATGTTTCCTTTGTACTCAGCTGGATACAAATACGTTTTTCTCCATCTTGCTTCAGTTAGCTGAATGAAGTTGGACCTGTTTGGACCTGTTTGTCTTCCCTCTCCTCCACCCAGAATGTGTCCTCCACTCTTCTCCACCCTTCCTCTTCACAGCTTCGTTTGCCTTACCTATTCTGAGATTAATCATGGCAAAATGCTCCCAGCAGCCACTGGGGCTGTGTGCTGAGCTCGAGCGGAGGAGCACAGATAAACAAGCACATGGTGTCCTCCATGCAAGACAGTGATTAATGAACGAGGGATGATGGGTGGTGGTGAGGACCTCGTTCTGTCTTCCACCCTGATGGTGCTTTCTTCATTTCTTATATACGAAATGTAGAAATACTGTGAAACGCTCAAAAAAGTAGGACGAAAAGCATCAAAAAAGAATCGGCGTGAGTCTGTGTTAAAGCTCTGCAGTGTTGATTATGCGGTGATGACTTTGCAGTACTGGTTGTGCAATGATGACTGTGTAGTTTTGGCTCTGCTGTGTTGGCTGTTGGCTGATGATGACTGCAGTGTGGGCTGTGTAGTGGCTGTGTGGTGAGGTGTGCTGTGGTGATGACTAGAGTCATATTGACTGGTGTATTGGCTGTGTGGTGTTCTGTGCTGTAGGACTCTTCCTAGCCAGCACATGCATGTTCTGGTGCTGCACCCAAATTCCCCGTCGTCAGTAATCTGTGAGAGAAACCTGATGCTGCCTGGGGTGAAGGGGGGTGGGGGGGCACAGTTTCGGGGGTTTGACGATAATCTCCATAAACAGAGTGGCAGAAAGGGTCAACTGGTGAGGGAGTGGAGCCTTAACTGTCTTTTGGACTTCAGCCAGAACTGAAATGAGCCCATCATAGATGTTAGCTGGCAGTCCTTTTTTAACACTCTTCACAGAAGCAAATCTCCTACATCTGTGCAGTGTTCATGAATAATGTGAGAGCGTCTCTAGAAAAACGATGCCAACCCCAGAGGTGACTTTATTTTATGGTTTGTCGGAGCTCTCGCCCACAGGCCTGCGACTGAACCAAGGCTCTCATTAAGCACCAAAGAGCCGTGCTGGGGCTTCCTGTCTCCTGCTCGGTCTGAGCAGTTCTGCGTGGATTAGCTGCACATCCTGGGTGTTCAGGGATGCCATTGAAGGGGGCAATTTAGGAAACTGTAAACAGAATAGAGCACCTACGTCAACCCCCACCCACCCCAACTCCTTCCTTCTCGGTACTTAAGACGGAGTCGTCAAGTCTTGGCCTCTGGCTTTGTGTGAGTCCAGACTTTCCGGTGCTGTTTAGGCGTTTGTTGGGTTAAGATGTTGTCTGAGGTTTACGGTTTTACTATTGACATAACCAACACAGGACACAGGAAGTTTGCGGTTTGACACCTGCCTGCGGGTTTGTTGGTCAATGAAAGAAACAGACATTTAAAGAAACAGTTTAAAGACAGTTTGGCAGTTGTAAGCAGGTGTAGTTTGGTGTGTGCTGTTCGTACATGGTAACACCAGACCTTGTGGCACCTCATTGTGCTTTGCATTCTAATGAATGAAACGGGAAATTCCTTTCTCTTAATTTGGACTTCTAAACAGTGAAACTTGCATTTTTAGTAAGCTCCATAATTAGATTAGCTGTTTAATCGGGTTTAGTTTATTTTTGGTGCACTCCTCTACCTGTATGTATATAATAATAAACCTATGCAATTATAGCATGCAGAAGATAAGGGATTAATGTTGTTTTTCTGTGAGATGTAAACACACACACTGTGTTGCCGTTCTAAACACTCTAAGATCTCTGGGATTTTCTCTCCCTGCTTCTTTTTTAATTAGAATGTTTTCCATTTTGAGTCAAACTGCTTCATTAATTTGGGCCTGGTTGGGGATTCCTGGCAAGGAAAGCAAAGGGAATAAAGCATTGCCTTCCTGGGCTCCAGCTGCCCTGGCCATGTTTTCACTGTTCCACTCTCAGGCTTAAAATGATTTACCTTCGCTGACACAGCTGCTGGCTGCTCCCAGGGCTCGTCTGATCACACGAGTCTCCTGCCAGTCACCCCTGAGCCAGCTCGTCTCCTGCATACACCTCTCTCTCTCTCTCTCTCTCTCTCTCTCCCTTCTCTAAATGTCTCTCACTTCATCGTTTCATCATCTTGTTCTCTTTTGTTCACTCTCTCTCTCACATTTTCCGTCTCAATCTTTCCTTCCCACTCTCACTGTTTTACCTCCTCACTCTCATTTCTCCTGTATGATGAGGTCTGTTTTTTGCGTGTATCTTTCTCAAACCCTCCACTCATTTCTGCTGGTTTATTGTCTGTTTAGCTCCTCACAGTTCATTTGAAATGTGTACGTTTCATAACACCATCTCTCTAATTTTAAGAATCTAAAGACAGAACAGAATCTCAGGAATCTGGAATCTCTGGTTCTTTACTATTCTGTCCCATTGCAACATATTTCAACAGTTCTACTTAAAATGCCATTTTTAATATCACACTGCTTTACATCTTACGCAATAACTGATTTACGGTCTGTTAGTTGCCTGTCGGGTTTTGTGACTGACATGAGGCAGTTGTGTTTAGCTTGTTCTCTCCACCAGGGGGACAGTCACTCTCCTATAGGATTCATATTTCACCTCAGGCATCATCACTTACAATCACCCCAAATGCCCCCAAAATACATGTTGATGTTCTTCAGCTTGGACTGAATCCCCCCCCAAAAGTGAACTTCGTTTTTCTGATGGCCATGACATAGGTCATCGTTTACCCAGCCTTTTCCAAGACAGAGTCTGCGCTGGAAGCCAGGCTGCTGGTGAATGTTGTGCTCTTATGGACATGGAGCAGCAAAGTTTTCTCTTCTGAGCTCTTTGTTTTGTCATTTAAATTAGCTCGGAGCGGATTGGAACGACATGCTATCATGATCCGGAGAAGTGGGTCATGAATGCTGTTATGATCTGGAAAAGTGGGATTTTGGATTAGTTACTGCTTGTGGAGAAAAAAAGTAAACTGCTTTTCTGTTTGAGTGTGAAATATGCTTTCTTTAAAAGCCCAAGTGCTCTGGAACGAATTCGTATCGAAACTTCTGAGCTACTTGGAAAGACAAAAAAAAACCCTTTACCCCAGTCTACAGGGTGGAGGTAATGGTTGTACATGAGTGGAAACATTTGAGGTGACAGATTACGCAAAGCTGAAGCTCAATCTGTGGCTGGAAGAGAGGAGATGATGGAGAGACAAGAAGAGCTAATCCCACGTTACTCCTAATCTAAAAGAACGAGATGGGGGAGATGGAACGAGATGGGGGAGATGGAACGAGATGTGGGAGATGGAACGAGATGGGGGAGATGGAACGAGATGGGGGAGATGGAACGAGATGGGGGAGATGGAACGAGATGGGGGAGATGGAGCAGTTAATGATGAAGGAGAGCAATGGGAGGATAAGATTAGATGTTTAGGGAGCTGTGAGGGTCTGATCATGGTGAGAGTTTGAGGTTGGGGTGCTGTGGTGGAAGGAGGATGGAACTGATTCCACGTATCAGGCGTGTATACCTCCTCTTTGAAGTCATAAGTCTGTTTTCCTATGTTCTTCCTCGTTGGAGGAGAGCATTGATACTCCAGGCTAATACAACATCTCCCTTGTTGCTGTCCTACTGTCTGTCTCTTCTCTTCACAGAAAAAGAAATGCTAGACCCCCTACCCCCTCCCCCACTCCACAAACAAAACAGCACCATGTGTCTGGGGTGGGTATTTAAAGAGCCCTCTCTTTACCCCACATATGGGCTGTGCTGGAGTTATACGTGTAGGTAAAGTTACACTCAGCATTAGGGTGAAGCTAAACTTAGCAAGAGGCTTAACGCAGAGGCTTTAGGCAGATAGTTCAGATATGCACAGATAACTGTCCAACATGAAGGAGATATAGAGGGAACACTTACAAACTGCATTTTTTTCCATAAACACTCTCTGTAGTTTGGAATCAGTCTGCTATGTGCAGTGGAGTCTGGAGGCCTCTTGACCCCCTGCTGCTAAATCAGAATGCAGCTAAGTGAAACACTGGGTGACATCATCGCTCAGTGCCCACAGCATGATGTAATCATTTTAGAATTTAGCAGAGAGGGACGATGGCAGGGGTTTTGTGGATGAGACCTGTAGCTGCTGACACCACCATAGTCACAGACATCGTCACTGCAGTCTTACCGTTGATATCATCTCTGTAACATTACTGTAGGTAAAAGTCAGCAGAACATGGATCATCTCTGAAGAATCACCCCGTTCCTCTTGAAATGTCCAACAAAGGGCCTGAGGGATTTTTATCTCTCAAAAAGTAATAGTTTGTCTTGTGAGTCAGTAGCTTACAGGTTAATGGTGCTCCCTAATTTAATTATCCTATCCATTAACTGCAGCACAACTACCCAGTGATATTGAGAATGGGAGATCAGCCTCACACAGGCAGGATCTGAATGTGTACAGGCCCTGCTCCCTGTTACCTATTCAGCTTTGCCATTACTGGGCTACAGATCAATAATTACGATTAGGTGACCTGGATAAAGATGTTTTTTTTTTTTTTTTTTTTTTTTAGCTCAGAATGATCTATAGCTGAAAGTCAGACAGATGTAGGAAGGTGAGTATAAGCTAATTTATTAATGGAGCATTTCATTGCACTATTGCTTCCCTGCAAAAGATCTTAAATATTCATTTCCTACTGTGCACTCTGCAGAATGTCCTCGGTGCCTGTGTCATGGGCTGGTTTTACAGTAATGCACAGATGAGTGAAGCGGCAGTGAGCACGGATGGGTGTGTTTGGGTAATGTAGTCCCAAATCAGTCTTGGTGATCTGAACGCTGACTGAACCTGAGCTCTGTTATCATGCTCACCAAAAGGAAAAAAAACTGTTACTAAAAAGCAAAATGTCAAGTACGGTAAATAGGGCCAACATGGCAATTAGGCACACGGGCTATTTTGAGAGGTGGGGAGGGGGAGGGAGGGAGGGAGAGAGAGAGAGAGGGAGGGAGAGGGAGAGAGAGGGAGGGAGAGGGAGAGAGAGAGAGAGAGAGAGTGAGAGAGTGAGTGAGAGAGAGAGGGAGGGAGAGAGAGAGGGAGGGAG
>JAOYMR010000010.1:8388587-8404705 GCA_025802075.1 Tenebrosternarchus preto | reverse complement strand
CCCCCCCCCCCCCCCCGCCCCCCCCCCCCCCCCCCCCCCCCCCACCCCCCCCCCCCCCCCCCCCCCCCCCCCCCCCCGCCCCCCCCCCCCGCGCCCCCCCGCCCCCCCCCCCCCCCCCCCCCCCCCCCCCCCGCCGCCGCGGTAGTTAGTAATATAAATATGCAGTACTTTATGTAATTTGCCCCTCATTTTCATAGTAAATGACAACTGTTTGGGAGATTTTTTGTTGCTTACTTTACATTTTGCAGGAACTCTCTTGTTATGGCGAGTGCTTGTGACTGTTCGTATCCAGTTTCTAGAGGGTCATGAGCACCTGTTCTGTGTACATGCAGGCTGAAGTGTGCTCAGGGACTGTAGCTGAGGTTATCCAGTCCGTGGTGAACGGAGCTGATGGCTGTGTCTTCTGCTTTGGCCACGTGAAGCTCGGTAAGCTTTTCTTTCTCTATTGACAAGCTGCATAAGTGCATCATTATGTCTCATAATAACTTATGGGGATGATAACAGCCATATGACGTATGATCCACTCGCTTGGTTAATGGTTCTTAAGCCATTTAGCCGCTATGATCTTAAAATAATGATTTTTTCTTCTCACTTCTGTAAAAAAGAGTTAAATGATAAGTGGATAACGTGGAAACGTGTGTGTGTGTGTGTGTGTGTGTGTGTGTGTGTGTGTGTAGAGAGAGAGAGAGGCTTGAGAGCGTAATTAAAAGCTTGGCAGTTGACCCTCATGATGCTGTTCATGCTTGTACATGTGCTAAGCTTCCACAGCACTTTCTCGCACCTCTTCACTGTTGATGAAAGTCCTTTATGACTTTTGATTACAATCTCATTTATAACTAGAGAGGCAATGGCTCATTCATGTACAATAAAATTTGTAATGACTTCTTTTACTTGCATAGCAGTGACTCCATAAAATACAGTTCCTAACAATCAAATAAATATACATGAATTTCGTCATCCGTGTGCAGTGATGAATAGGATCCCCTCCCCTCATCCAGTCATGAGGAGAAAGGCTTCTGACCTTCCCACGGTGGCTGCCGGAGCTCAGCATTCTCCATGTTGGGCCAGAATCAACAGCTTTCTCCCTCCCCCTCGCCAGGCAAGACGTACACCATGATTGGCAGCGATGGCTCAACTCAGAGCCTTGGCATTGCGCCCTGTGCCATCTCCTGGCTCTTCAAGCTGATCGGCGAGCGCCGGGAGAAGACTGGTGCGCGTTTCTCTGTCAGAGTCTCCGCTGTGGAGATCTATGGAAAAGACGAGAGTCTGCAGGACCTGCTCTCCGACGTCTCCACAGGCAGCCTGCAGGACGGCCAGTCCCCCGGCGTCTACCTGCGTGAGGACCCCATCTGTGGAACCCAGGTCAGTGGAGCCAAAGGCCTTCATCTTTTTGTTTACTTTTCCCTTTTTTTTCCCAGCTTGAAATGTGCTTTGATTTACACCCAGCAGTGTAGACCTGTGCTGTGAACACCTTGGTCCTTTCGCTGTTCCTTATGCAGGCACTCTCTTTCAATCACGCCACCATTTTCCCTTCAGCAGCAGTTATTGTGGCGTGTGCTGAGCTGACAGGCAGCTGTTTGGGTTACTCTCCCCTCCAAGGCCCTGTAGCATCCATCTGGAGGTGGGTGGAGGGGGGTGTGGGGTGGGGGTGGGTGGTGCTTCCTCTCTCCCTCCACCAACCCCCTCACAGGAGGAGTATAAATGGCAGGGGGTAGTTGGTGTTGGAGGGGTTGGGTAGGAGGTAGTTGAAAGAGCTGCCAGGTGTTGGTGTCAGATGTTGTTTTTTGGGGGTTCTTATGAGGCCAACACTTCAAAGGCTGCCTGGAGGCTTGTGAAGTTCAGATACGGGTGCATTGCTCCACCCATTGCTCCATCCTGAGCTGTGGTCTCCCCTCTCTCCCGCTCTACTGCTGCCTTCTCCCCAGACCACTGCCTCACTTCGACTTTGAGGTTTTTGTCTGTGTAGGATTGATGCAGACCATCATTTGTACCTCAGATGAATTCTGCATTAGTACTGCTGCTCATTTCTCATGCCCACCACGTGGTGTGCTGATGTTCTTCAGGAGGACACACTGCAGCTCTGGATGCCCCCTTTGCTGTGGATCGGGGTGGGGTGGGGTGGGATGGGGGGCTCTTAGCAGAGCCTGTTGCCCTCCCATCCTCCCCTTTGGGAAGTAATCAGCCAAGAATCCTTCTTCTTAAACAGCCTCTGCCCACAGAGGAGGCTCTTTCCTGGGGCTTTTGAATTTCCTGCTCCCTCTCTCTCCCTGTATGCATATCCGTCTGCCTGATTGCCCCAGAGACCCATCCTAATGGGTTCACAAAGTGAACAAGTGAACAGCCCAGTCATCTTCCACTTTTCCTCCATCAGTACCAACATACCTGTTGCCTGTGTTTCACCTGAACTGCACTGTAACTTTCTTAGCTTTTCTCTCTCTCTCTCTCTCTCTCTCTCACACTCACACACACACACACACACACACACAACACATGTCTCTTTCTGTCTGTATGTGATTGACTGTCTTTCTTTGCTGTTTGGTAGCTCCAGAATCAGTGTGAGTTGCGGGCCCCGACGGCGGAGAAGGCTGCCCTGTTCCTAGATGCTGCCATTGCTGCTCGCAGCACCAGCCGTCCTCACGCAGACGAGGACAACCGCCGCAACTCCCACATGCTCTTCACTCTACACATATACCAGTACCGCATGGAGAAGAGCGGCAAGGGAGGAAGTGAGTGTGTGTGTGTGTGTGTGTGTGTGTGTGTGTGTGTGCTTAACTGACTTCTCAAACATGGCAGTGGTGATGAAACCCAGCTGTGCAGTTAATCGATAGACTTCACTCCTATTTACGTTCTGTAGCCACTCCTCATGCTCACAGAGGAGGAGAACTACATCTCAAACTCATTAATCTAATAGCTGAGGTATTAGAGACTGAATCAGAGTTATCTTATAACCCCTCTATCTCTCCCCTCGCTCTAGCACCTAGAAGCTAAATCAATCATGCCTACTTTGACCACTTCATTAAACTTTAATGGGAATTTTAACAGACAGTAATAATTCATGAGCAGCTAACGACTATAATCATAGTATAGAAGTACCTGCCAGAGTGGGGATGCTGCAGTGCTCATTAGCATAAGCAAATGCTGAATATCTGATAACGAGGAATAACTCTGCATGGTTAATAAGAGCCTTCATTTCAAATAAATCCAAACAGCTGACTGGATGCTTTCAGAAAAGACAGACAAAGCTGTACTATAAAACCCAAACGGGCTTCAACTCTCCCCTCAGCCACAGTCCCTTTGTGCATTCGCTTAAGCTAATGTTCATGTATTTGGAATTATGAGAGACACCTGTGTGGAGACTGTGGGTCAGCTGTACATGTACAGCTGTACATGGAAAGAAGAATGACAGTTATATAGTGCCATGACAAAAGTTGATGACCTGCTGTTCAAGACCTTTGCTAGATTATGCCATTGTGCCCTAAAAAAACACTCATTTCTCCATCACCAGAATGGTGCCATTTCTGACACTTCCAACTTTATCTGACAGCTCTTTTTTACTTTATTACATTTTGCACTTTATTACATTATAACATTTACAAGTGGACAGACCCACGTTGTGAATTTAGTATCTATAGCAACAGTCAAAGGTAGCAATACTGAATTGATGAATACAATGAATTTGGCAAGAGCACCATCATATATATACTATATGATGTTTCTTCGTATAGTGTAACGGGGACTATAGCTGTTAAACCTGAGGTTTTTTTTTTACCAGATTTGAATCATTTCAGACTGTGCCAATTACTCAGGTATAAATCACATCCAGCCATCCAGGCTGTGCTCTGCTCACGATGAGTGTGAGTGCATATGTAGGCGTGTGCGTATCTATGTGCGTGTGAGAGCTTATCTAGGCGTGTGTGTATCTATGTGCGTGTGAGAGCTTATCTAGGCGTGTGTGTATCTATGTGCATATGCATATGAAGATGTGTGTGTATGTAGATGTGTGTGAGTGTGCGTGAATGTGTAGGTAGGCGTGTGTGAGTGTGTATGTAGGTGTGTAGGGGTACGCATGTAGGCGTGTGTGTGTGTATGTACACACTTCTTCAGAGGGGGGGAATGATCTGTAGGGGTGCCACTGTCTCAAACTGTAGCAATGCAGGGTTTTATCTCCTGTCACACAGTCCATAGCTATAGTGAATTAGTTACTTAATCTAAAGCCTGGCTATTGCTAATTCAATAAGACATTAGTGGTAAT
Organism: Tenebrosternarchus preto; assembly: GCA_025802075.1. Classification (NCBI taxonomy): domain Eukaryota; kingdom Metazoa; phylum Chordata; class Actinopteri; order Gymnotiformes; family Apteronotidae; genus Tenebrosternarchus; species Tenebrosternarchus preto. The sequence continues at coordinate 8,400,453 of JAOYMR010000010.1, read as the reverse complement.
CTAATTATCTTTGTTCCTTTCACTTTATTTGTGATTTAGCAGGATGTAAATATTCTTTCCTTTAGACAGTGATGGTATCAGATTGTATCGGTAATGATATCAAACAAAAAAACAGAAAAAACACAATTTTTTTTTTAGTTTTGAAAAGTGCAGGTATGTGATAAAAGTATGAATAAATGCATTAAATATTTCTAAGCTGACACTGAAATACACAATTATATATGATGTATGTTATTCTAAATTAGACTTTCTGGTCATCATTAGAACCTTGATGTCTACCACTTTAATGTTTCTAAGTGTAAACGCTCTGTTTCTCTGTCCTCTCTTGCTCCCTCACCCTCCCCTCCCCTTCTCCCCTCCCCCAGTGTCTGGTGGCAGGAGTAGACTGCACCTCATAGACCTGGGCAGCTGTGAGAAGGTGCTTAGTAAGAGTCGAGACGGGGGCGGCGGTATGTGTCTGTCTCTCACTGCCTTAGGCAACGTCATCCTTGCTTTAGCCAACGGGGCCAAGCACGTTCCCTACAGGTAAGAGAGAGTCGACTGAAATCTCCCAGCTTTTTAATTCAAATGCTTTTCACAGTCTGCTTTGTTTCTGTCAAAATGTGTCAAGTGGAATCTTATGAAATTTTATGAAATATTATTAGATCCTTTTCGGAAATATCATTGGACGTTTTTGTATGCCAGGTATTAACCCTTCATGTGAGCTTCCAAGGATGTCATTTTCCAAAGATATAGCTCAGAAATGAACACACAATCAAAGTTGTCAACAACATGATTGAGCATGTTGGATTGTGTTGAAAGGGTTACTGTTAAACTGGAATGCAGCCAGTGTGTTTCACAGTGCTTATATATGAATGACTGTATGCTGCTGTTAATATGTTCTTCAACAAATACTGTGAAATCTGCTACATAAATGCATATAGTTGTTGACATTCAGTAAGTTATAGATTAATTTAATTTAATTTTAGGATACAGTTTATCAACTCAAGAATAAAAATTGTTCAAACTTGATTGTCATTCTGAGATGTGTTGGGGAGGTTCTGTAATTTATCAAACGCTTTCCTCAGGGACAGCAAGCTTACGATGCTTCTGCGTGATTCCCTGGGGAATATCAACTGCCGGACAACGATGATCGCTCACGTCTCGGACTCCCCCGCGCTGTACGCTGATTCTCTCACCACAGTACAGCTCGCCTCACGAATCCATCGCATGAGGAAGAAGAAGTCCAAGGTCAGTGGGACCTTTCTGCTTGTTGGGTAAAACAGTGATTTGAAAATGGCACATTGTTTCAATTAATATTTAAGAACAGCTGTATTTTACATCCAGATATGCTTTCAGGTGTGTAAAGAAAACACAAAAGCGTGCCCACATTATAATAATAACAAAAAAAAACATAATATTTCTCATGATGTAAAGAACGTCAGATCTAGGGCAAAGAACAGGCACTTCCAAAAAAAGGACAGACTGGTAGAATCCTTGTCTCCGTTTATACTCTTTATGATAACTCTGTCTAACTGCATACTAATGCATGATAGTGATGTTAATTTCTGCTGTCTTTTGATTGAAACACATGGTAGCTCATATTGATCTGTTTCTGTATGCAGTATGCATCAAGTTCCTCTGGAGGGGAGAGTTCCTGCGATGAAGGAAGGATTCGCCGGCCACCACATTTAAGGCCTTTCCATCCACGGACTGTGGCCCTGGACCCAGACCTGCCCTCACTCCTCAGTGATCCAGACTATTCCTCCAGCAGCGAGCATTCCTGTGACACTGTAATTTACGTTGGCCCTGGTGGTGCTGCAATCTCCGATCGAGAGCTCAGTGATAACGAGGGTCCTCCAGCCTTTGTTCCCATCATTCCTTCCCTGAACAGAAAGCAGCGCAGTAAGGAGGGACCTGCTGATCGTGACCACTTCAAGTGCAACACCTTTGCAGAGCTTCAGGAGCGACTGGAATGTATTGACGGCAGTGAGGAACCAACAGCCTTTGTTGGAGAAGACAGAAGTAGTCAAGCAAGTCCTAAGATGGATGTTGGTGTGACAAGGCCAAAGGAAGGATCTGTCCCTCTTTCAGCTTCTCCCAAGCCTCTTACCAAAACATCATCTTCACACCAGGACAGTGTATTATCCAAACAGCCTGTTTCTGCTGCCAGTAAATTTCCCAGCAGCCCAAAGCACAAGTCTAAATCTGAACATTCCAAATGGCATGGTGCCACCACATCAGAGAGAGACATACCTGAGACTGTGTGCTGTTCAAAGGCTGATAGTGAAAAGGTTGCGGTACCAGACAGCTCAGCTTCATGCTCCCCAGGGAGACAAGGTAAATCCACAGGATCTCAAAACTCAGAGCCAGTGGTAAGAGAAAAGGTATTTTTAAACAAGAAATCGCATCTACCCATACCTGCTCCTCCACCCCCACAACAAAAGGACAATGCAAGACTTAATGGGGAAACAGAAGAAAAGGCATCTACCAGGATACCCCCCATTGGAATGAGCCATCAGAAGCAGAGTGGTTCAAGTGGCAACTCACCTGTTTTGAGCAGGGTTCATCATCTAAATCCCCGGACCCCACTTGAGGTGTGTCAGCTAAGATCTACTCTTAGGGAGCGGTGCATGGACAGGGATATATTAAGAACTACAGTAACCCTCCAGCAACCAGTAGAGCTAAATGGAGAGGATGAGCTGGTGTTCACCGTTGTGGAGGAATTGTCTATAGGAAATATTGTGGACAATGGGAGACCTTCCAGTATCATAAGCTTCAACAGTGATTGCTCTGTACAGGCACTTGCTTCAGGATCTAGACCAGTAAGCATCATCAGCAGCATCAATGATGAGTTTGATGCTTATAATTCCAGTGTAGATGCCTCTGGGGTAAATGCTGAAATGGTAGCACCACTGCAGGTGGATACTTTTGCCTCCTTGGGTGGTCGTGGTTCATCTATCAGTTCTTGGCTTAGTGAAGTGAGTGTTTGCACTTTAGGTAGTGAGAAGGCCCAGTGTGCAGATGTCTTTCTTCCTAATGGTACACATATTGGGCCAGGAAATGAATTCTGTCTGGAATCCCTTGGCATTTTCCAAACCTGCCCCCAGAAGGAGCCCAAAAATTCCTTGAATGATAGTGGCTTTAGCTTCTCAGACGTTGATAGTGTTAGTGCCACTTCAAGTAAACTCTCCCTTAGTAAATGCTCATCATCCCCAGACTCCACAAAAGCATCTGTCAGAAATTCACCAAAAGTTGCAAAATCAAGTCACATTAATTCATCTCCAACCCAGACCTTGCAAGACCCTTGCGGTGTTCACTGTAGTCTTCCCAGGAAAGCGAAACCTACCTCATGCACAGTGGAGAGTAGCAGCATTAGTGAGAGCAACAACAATGGCAGATGGAGGCGTGAACCACAGAGGCTGGAGGGCAAGCCGGATGACCCATGGCATCGGATAGACAATGTGTCAGAGTCATTTGTACCTTCTAATTCAGGTCCTTCTTCCAAACTGTTAAAAAACGGATTGAGTGGCATTCCTCCTAGAAGGACAGACACAAACTGCAACAGCGTACCTCGAATACCCAAAGCACAGGGATCTAATTCATCACAAAGGGTGGTAGATGGATGTGAAAAATCCAGTAGCAGCAAAAAGATTGAGATCCCCAGTAAAGTACCCCAGCTAAGAAGAGGGGCAACAACGCTTGGGACGGTTCCAGTCATTCATACATCCATTGATATCAAGGTCGGTCTGGATGTAGGGTCATCAACTGGTAGTTTAAAGTTCTCATCTTTAGAAAAGAATGGTAAGATGATTAGACAGGATGTTAGTATGCTACCAAAGCCAGGTGGTGCATCACCTCCTCCACCTCCAGTGCGCAAATCCAGTCTGGATCAGAAAAATAGAATTCTGCTACCCCCAAGTGCCTTAGGAAAGTCCTTGGCTCCCAGCCCTGCCAAGTCAGAGAATGAATATGATCTCCGGTTCAAAGGAGATTTCCACAGTCTAAAAGCATCTGGTTTGAAGTCAGACCACAGTTTACTAAAAGCAACTTCCAGTCTCAAGGCCAGAGGAGCAAGAGGGGATACTGGACAACTGTATGGAAGCCAGATGTCCCTTGAAAGGTGTGACAGTTTGACATCTTTGGGATCTAAACCTGTGCTCAGTCGAGAGAACAGTGGAGCCAGTCTTAATGGAAAGTCAAGCAGATCTGTTACCAAGTTTGGATCACCTGTTGCCACCTCTTCCCCAGTCACTGTTTCTTCATCTACCTGTGTTAATCCAGTCAGCATGGGAAAAAATGGGCAGGTCAAAAGCAGCCTTAACGCAAGACCAGTGCCTGTAAATGGAAACAAACCCCGCACACTATCTGCAAGCAACTCCAAATCCCTAAGCTCCTCAACCAAGTCTCTCACAGCATCCACAACAAGGAATGCCAACCTTCCACCTTCAGGAAAGAGTGCATTACCTCGTTCAGCACCAGGAGGCAATGGCAAACCCACTAGGGGAACAATTATGGGTACTAAGCAAGCCTTGAGAGCAGCTAACAGTCGTGTTAGTGAGCTGGTATCAGGAAGTCCTCCTGGGAAACATCTGAGGGGATCTGGTGATTCAGACAGTGGTAATGACAGTGGAGTGAACCTCAGTGAAGACAAGCCCACACCAATTCCCATTCTGCCCTCTCCTTATAGCAAGATCACTGCCCCAAGGCGGCCACAGAGGTACAGCAGTGGGCACGGAAGTGACAACAGCAGTGTCCTAAGTGGAGAGCTGCCCCCTGCCATGGGGCGAACTGCACTGTTCTATCACAGTGGAGGAAGTAGTGGGTATGAGAGTATGATTCGGGACAGTGAGGCCACTGGAAGTGCCTCATCAGCTCATGACTCTATGAGCGAGAGTGGGCTGTCTTCATCAGGGCGTACTAGGACCTCCAAACCACCCAAAAAGAGGTCGAATGGTAAGTAACATGTCTTACAAATATTAGTGACCTCCCAGGTAATCCGGGATACTGATTTTCTCGCATTCCTGGATTTATTGCTCAGAAGGGCCTTATATAGAGTATATGAACTAACAGGCACCATGTTTCATGTCTCATGAATCTATAATTGGTTGGTGTTAGTTTAATAGGCAATACAATAGCATTACAAAGGCAGGATGCTCCAAAAGTCACACTGAATTTCATCAATTGTTATTTTCCAGCTTGTGTCTGTCTGTGTCCGTCTGACATTGTGGTTTATACATATATAATATAAACAAAATGTAGGAGGTCAGCATAAACTCTGTTATCACTCTCCATCCAAGTCTGCATTCTCATACATATATGCATACAGATTTGGTGATAAATCTGCTTCCTTTTTTTGCTGTTTGTCAGCTACAATCCAGGAATATGTTTTGCTTTAATCGACACTTCCTCCCTTCCACCTTGTCCATCGATGCATCTCTTGATTTTCCTTGTTTACGTTTTTCTTCTATTTCAATGTTTTTTTTCTTCCTTTATGCTCTCCTGTTATCCTCGTCCTCGCTGCATGTCATGCTCTCCACTATTCTCTCTCTGGTTACAATAGGGCTTCAGAGGCGACGTCTCATCCCTGCTCCATTGCCTGATGCCTCATCCTTAGGGAAGAAGGCAGGAGCTACGGGCCAGTGGGTGGACTTGCCTCCGATGGCTGGCCCACTGAAAGAGCCTTTCGAGATCAAGGTGTACGAGATCGATGATGTGGAACGGTTACAGAGGCGGAGGCGGGAGGAGGCGGTGGAGGTGAGCGGTGGGGCGTGGCTGTTCGGCGTACCAGTCATGCACCCATTCAGCCCACGGCACAGTGTAGTTGCCATGGGATGATGAGATGTTATCATTATGACTTCTACAATGTCAGTACTGATGTACATGAGGGTCCCTTCATTTCTGGTAGTGGAGTTGCAGTTATTGTGAGCATAATTATTTAGTACCCAAAAGTCCATTCGCTAGTGATCAAATTAACATAGCTCATGCCTGCAGGGATCCGTTTATAGATCCGTTTTTCTTTTGTGTTTCAATTGTCAGAGATCTTCCATATCTCAGACCGTGTCTTAACATTAATGATGCCTCTGGTATGTGAGAGTGAATGTCATTAGTTCAGCAAAATGCCACACGCGTTGCCTTAAAGTGAGTGACATTGAACGAAGGACTTGCAGCCCCATGCATCTTATTAAACCATGTGATGATCATTTGTGGCTCAGATTCTTGACCTTCAGCCTGTCTGATAGTGGATGATTGTGTCTGAATAGCTGTGGTCTCATTGGTTTCTGGGTAAAGGAAAAAAAAATGTCTGCAGTTCAGACAGAGTAGTTGAGAGGCAATTCTCTCAGCTTAATTGGTTTAGATAGGAACGATTGAGTTGGGTCTAGTGTGTGTCTGGGTATATGGAGGGGAATACTGGAATGAAGGCAGACAGAGATTTGTTAAGGAAATCCATTTTAAATCAGTTAGATGGTAATTGAAATTACCTTTGCTTAATAGAATATTATATTTATTGTGTCTTTCAGAGCCTGCCAAATAAATAAATAAATAAATCAATGCTTTTCAAAGTACATGCAGCAAGGACATAAGTAATTATATGTTGCATCGATAGAAAGACTCCTGGTCAGGTATTGGCACGTGTAGCTGCAGCATGCAAGTACAGTGAGAATGACTTGACTGTGATTCACTGTCATCTGAAATGTGCAATGATTAAACCAGATGAATGTGGCAGGAATGTTAATAAAACCAAAATGAAAGGACAAAACACTCTCCTGCTTCTCCACTCTCCTGCATCCTCACTCTGCTATGTTCTTACTTTGCTACGTTCTCCCTCTCCTATATCTTCACTCTGCCACTGCCTGTCTCTCTCTCTCTCTCCATAGGGACTGGTATACTTTAACTCAAAACTGAAGGCTGCAGAGCGACAGCAGCAACAGATCAGAGAACTCAGAGTCAAACATGAAACACTTAAGGAGGAACTGGAAGACACCAAGGCCAGACTGATGATGGACCCCAGCAAGTGGATAGGAGAGTGTGAGTTTCAAAGTTGACATTCATGATCTCCTTGAATTGAAATTATATATGAATTGAGTTATTTTATAAGAAAATATGTGTTAATAATTTGAGCAAGCCCAAGTTTCTCTCAGTAAGTTGTGATTGGTTGTCCTCCCCACAGTTGAGGTGGACCAGGATTTGGACCAGGAGTCCCAGGAGTACCTGGAGGCACTAGAGCAGGCCACCGGAGAGCTGGAATACTGTGTCAACCTATGCAAGTCACGTGTTATGATGGTGACCTGCTTTGACATCAGAGTAGCATCGGAGATTCAAGAAGGACTGCAAGAAGTGGAGGTTTGAAAACAGGATGGGTCTGAGATAGATGGAGGTGAAGAGAGAGAGAGAGAGAGAGAGAGAGAGAGAGAGCGAGAGACAGAGAGGGAGGTAGAAAGAAAGAAAGAGGGAGAGGAGGAACAGAGGAAGTGAGAAAGATTCCTGGAGGTCAGAGTGGAAAGAATTTGACATGTAGCAGCCAATTCACTGACACAAAAAGACAGAAGGGAAAATCTTCAGACCGGCTCTGAACAATGGATGGAGGAGCATGGCATCGTCTGAAGAATGGCAGGGTGCTGATGGTGGATGGTGCCATGCTCTGTGTGAATGACCCAATCAAGTGGAAAAGACAAAACAACAACAACCTGTGATTATTTAGAGATCGTCTAAGGTGTTGAAGGAGAAATAAAGAGTGAACGAGGGATTGTCATTTACCCATTTTCTTCTGCTACACCATAAAGTGCCTTTGTCCTATGACTCTTTCAATCGTTCATTTTTCTACTGGTGCTAGTGCTCTAACCAGCGTACCTAAGCTGACCCTGAACATATTCCTTTCACAAAGAAAATGATTTTATATTACATTGTATAGTGTATTTATATGATTAAACAGTCTGTAAAATATTATTTGGGTGGGAAGATTTAAGGGAAGTAGGAAGGAAAGCAATAAGCTAATGTTATTGCGTTTTCTCAGACTTTCTCCTGTACCACCTCTATCAGTGTTTTGTTCTGTGACCTCTGGAGCCTTATGTTCGATTTCTATTAACTGTGTGTGACTTTCTACCTTACATATCAAACAAATCCGGGATCTTTTAAGAGCCACGTTGGCAACACTGCTGCCAGCCTTGGTTGATGCCAACCCGTTTTCAACTTTGGCTCAGTTGCCTTGAATGATATATGCTGAGTAGAACATGGCCACGTCTCTGTCCTGAGTAGAACATGGCCACGTCTCTGTCCTGAGTGTGGTCATTTCTGCACAAGATGCGTTCTAGTAAAACATGATTGTCTTGCATTGGTACAGTATCACTCTTTTGTCACTCTTTTGAGTGTTTGTGGCGTTCGGTCAAATTCAACTTACATATGGAACCCAAACAATGCCCAGAATGTGACACATCAACCCTGTTCTCAATCTTTATCAGTGACATTCAGCCACTTTTCATGACTATTCAAGCTGATCTTTGTAAAACCTGGTGTGAAACTCTTGTCCTTATTTATGTTACTGGAGACTGCAGCAGTGGAAATTTATCAGTGACCCCTGCTGAGTTGGTTCAACCTCCTCCTGCAGTCTGAGCTGTTTGCATAAAACAGTCAAGGGTCATCATTCATACAGGGTAACACATTTTCCTCACTCGGTGGGGTAAGAAAAGTCTCTCTGAGAGGTTTACTCTCAGCAAACAGATGTAAGCACAACAACTTAATAACTCACAAACCGGTCGAGTAGACATTAACATTGCTATTGAGTTTGGGGTGAGAGATAACACTGTGTCATTAAAATGTGAACATAAACATAGAACATAGTCAGTAAACAACTTCATTCTGTTACACACAGTACAAAGACATACATTGCCTAAAATGACCCAGTTAATGCAGGCTTGCTATAAGGTGTTTAGCCATACTCCAGCTCTGACACCAGATACTGGTGGTTTTGTGTATTCCTGCAGTCTAGTTCTAATCATGTACAATGTCAAAAAGTAACAATTTACATATAGCACAGAAGCTCTCGCCATGCCCCGCCCACAGCATGTCCCGCCCTCATCATGCCCCGCCCACAGCATGTCCCGCCCTCCTCATGCCCTGCTCATAGCATGCCCCGCCCTCAGAAGTCTCGGAGCATTGGAATCAGAATGTTAATATTTCTCCTTAGTATTTTAGCTCAGAATAAATCATCTTATGTAACTTCTCACAGACACTTCTGTATTTCTGATGTCATAGTGGACACTGGTTAGGATTGTGCAGAAAGGCTGTTCTTTTTCAGGATATATTTGAGACTGACTTTTGGATCATTCAACATAATTAGAGTGATCGTATCAAAAAAACCCTTCTCTTTTGTTTATTTACCTTTACAGGTATATACTCTCAGGCTCTTTCTTACAATGCTGCATGTGATTTTTTTTTATTATGATTTTTAAAATATGTTTTTGCTTGTTTTACATTTATTTTGTAACGATATTGCTGGCATTCACTGTAATGGGAGGTTATGAACATGAATTAACCAACTAACTTTTTTTATTCAAGATGATCTATGTTATGTCATATTTCATATCAAATCATATTTTCTAATGTTTTTTGGTTTTGTAAAGGATTTTCAAACTCTGTATAAAAATGTATAATATGGCAGCTTGGGATGACGTTTTTGATTGTGAATAAAACATGTTCCTTTTTACTGAATTGTCTGTCTCTCTGCTTTGACGTAATGTGTTGTGTAGCTCTGTGTACGCCTAAGCTCGAGGAAGGCAGGGTGGCTCAGCGGTGGGGGGGCAAGGGCTCCTGCCTCAGGTCAGCCCAGCGTTTGCTTTCCCACCTGCCTGCTGGCTGTGTGCAGCCTTCACATTTCCACTGTATCTGCATGTTTGTTTGTTTTTTCCCTGGCTATTCTGGGTTCCTCCAAAGAGGAGTACAGGCGCATGCTAAGCTGACTGGTGTCTCTAAATTTAAGTGTGTTTGTGTGTGTGTGTGTGCGCGCTCATGTTTGTGTGTGTGTGTGTGTGTGTGCGATCGCGTGTGTGTGCATGCACATGCACCCTGTGAAGGACTGGCGCCTTGTTTAGGGTTGGTTTCCGCCTTGCACCATGGGCTTCTAGAGATAGGATCTGGCCCTTCTAGAGGTAGGATCTTAGAAACATAGAACATAGTCAGTAAACAATTCTAGAGGTAAGATCTGGCCCTGCTTAGAGGTAGGATCTTCTAGAGGTAGAATCTGGCCCTTCGTGAGACCCTGAATTGGATTAAAGTGGTTTAGTACATTAATGTATAAGGCAGTACATAAATGTTTTGTCAAATTATAAGGCAACAACATTTTAGTAATTCTATGAAAGGTAATTTCATAGAAAGCACTGAATATGTGCTCCTATTGAATGAATATGCCCCTATAGAATTAACTGTAAACTGCGGAACAAATATGTTTCTATAAAATGAATATGCTCCTTTGGAATGCAGAAATTCCCAAATGTAAAAATTTGGTGCTCAGTGATCTCTCCAGTCATTGGCTAAAGTGTTGTGGCACATTGCAAACCAGCATGAGGGTCACACCTGCTGTAGGAGGATCTAAGCAGCTATGGTTTAATATAGGTGGATTCGAGGTGCGACTTCAGCAGCCTGTCTACACATGGTCATGGATGTAAACTGCAATACAGTATGTTGTGCCTTATCAGTCACTACTTTCTTTAAGGCCTCAAAGAGCTTAAGGTTCTATTATTAAGGAAACATTTAGATATATATCATCTATTTTTATCACTGGTATATCTGCATAGCTACTGTTGAGACTAAAATATATAAACTACACAATAAGGACTGGGATGGATAAGTGGCTCTGTGGGATGGGGGTTAATCCACAGGTGCTGCAGTGGAAGAGGATGTCAGTAGTGTGGATGGTTACTGTGTCAACAGAGCACACACACACACACACCAGGCTGTCCTGTCATTTCTTCATCCTGTTGTGCTGCCACCTGCTCTAAATTTTGCTCACACAAATGCCCCTTTTGATTGAGGAGCCACTACACATGCACAGACACCTTGTTTAGGAAGATGCCCATAACATACAAAATCCCAGTAAACATGCAGCCCAGCACAACATGCACCGGTGAGCAATATCCATCAAAAATTATCATCAAATATTGTAAATTGTTTAGAGCTTGCTAGAGTTATGGAGGATGTAACAATTCTTTTCTTAATTCATTTCAGTAGCACTGCTTAAATCTACAGTCGGCCTGCATATTGCCAAGTAATCCCCTACTTATAGTGCAAATATAATAACCTCAGCCCGTCCCCATCTCTCTGCTCCAGTTTATTTAATTCGATTGAAACCAGAGCAAACAGTAGTAATGATTTGGTAGCTGTATGGCAGCAGGTGGCCTCTGCATTGCTAATCAAATCTGTGGTCTTCAGTTTTGTTGGCTGTGAGTGCTTTTTGACAGCAGGAAAGAGGGGCTGTATCATTCAGATCATAATGATTAAAATGTTCATTTTATAATTTGGGGGAAAATCAAATCTAGAACACGGTTTCATTTTGCCTTTATCCGTACCAAATAGCTGTCATGACGGCTCAGTTCTATATGACACCAGACATTTTAATGATCTATTCATCTGTTTTTTTCCTTTTAGTCATTTGCATCTCTGCTTGTGTTTAGATGCCTAATATAAATATTCTTTTAAAGTCATACCGGGACATCATAAAACACATTTCTTCAATCGAGATGAAAGACTTTCTTATTGCAAATTTGCCTGAAAATGACATGATGAACTACATGTTTGTGTGTAATGTTTGCACTGTGCAGGAGCTCCCCTCGCCACCAGCTCCCTCTGCACCTCCTTCAGGAGCTCCCCTCGCCACCAGCTCCCTCTGCACCTC
>JAOYMR010000010.1:8378034-8388487 GCA_025802075.1 Tenebrosternarchus preto | reverse complement strand
CACCAGCTCCCTCTGCACCTCCTTCAGGAGCTCCCCTCGCCACCAGCTCCCTCTGCACCTCCTTCAGGAGCTCCCCTTGCCACCAGCTCCCTCTGCACCTCCTGCAGGAGCTCCCCTCGCCACCAGCTGCCCCTGCATCCCCTCTCTTACATGCTGAATGTTTCCCTCTGGATGCACGACACACCGAGGTACAGTGCATGACACAGTTTGACATGTCTCTTTTACCCTCCACCTTGTCGCCATGGAGACGTCGCACAGAAAGAGTCCAGACACATTCAGCCGTGCTTTGACTTTCCCTGTGAAGCATGAGCCTCTGTGGGCCCAGGACCAGAGCGGGGGCGAGAGTTCCAGCACATTCTGCAGGAAACATGGCAGATTTACTCACGTGCGATCAGAATACACTCAAGGACCTGGAAGTGACCCGGCGTCTTCTGCCAGCCACTCCGCTCTCCTCAGCTCATGTACTGTGCTGTCTGCACAAACCTGTGACTGCAGCACAGATCAAGGGGTCATGAAGAAGAATACAGAGAAAAGATAAATGGATGGCTGAATGGATGAAAGAGAGTCAGCTATATGAATTGTGGCCACATGAAGCAATATATTTACTGTATATTTATCAGTAACTGAGAGCTGATTGATGCCACCCAGTGCCATTGGCTGTGCTCTTTGCCTGTGTTTTCTCTTAGTGCTGAGTTCCTGGCTCATAAAGTGGAAGTGATCTTTAGATTTACTTCCCCCAGTCGTTTCTAATGAGCAGAGGTACTGGCGCCTTAACGATGCAGGGTCTTTCAATCGGTTACTCCCATAAAAATGCACCTTTGATTTGTAGGGGAACTAAACCAATCCCTATATTGCTGAGGGAGATCAAGGAGAACATTATCACCCCCTCTGTAATTTATTTTGGTTTGGCCCTGACATGAAATATTCATGTTTTAATTTAGCTAGGTCCTTGTTTACTCTATACCCTCAAAGGTTCTTTTTGACACCTTTGCTTTCCTTCTCTACATGATTTGAATATTTATTTGTTTTTTTAAATGATTTCATTGATTGGGTCACAAGAGTTCATAAAATTCATTTAACTTACTTAATTATTAGCATAATTAAAAGTTACACCAATTATAAACAGCATGCCAGTAACTTATCCATTTATAACTCAAATATCAGTCTAATCAAAAGAGACCTGCAGATTGTGTGTGTGTGTTGATAAACAGCTTATTGACAATTACAAAATGTTAAAGCCTTCACATGAAAGAAATATGAAGGCACAATGTGTGTACTATTGTACACAATTACTCTAAAGGGCTGTCAAGTCTTGATGAAGGTAAGATATTTATCCTGTTTGAACAAGTATGTTTCAGTTATATTAATTAGTCTGTAGGAAAGCCTAACATACCCTGCTTAGCAACAGAAACCCCTCCCCCGATAGTGGGCAGCCTGTCTGATTTCCATTCCTGTATGAGTAACCTCATTTCTAACATTATTGCATAGTGCCCCCACCGAGAATCCAAATAAGCTAAATTGTTTGTGGGAGAAGGGTCACCCAGTATGTATAGCTGAGGGCGGTAAAGAAATTGTTGGTCAATAATCCTCTCACTGCTTCCATGGATCTGCTGCCAGTAACTGTGCACTAATGAACAGTTCCAGAAAGTCTGGTGTATTGTCCCTTCCTGCAGGCCTGTTCAACAGTCTGTGCTTAGCTGCCCTCTGGAAAGCATAGAAGGGCTCCACTAACATCTGTTGGGAATTTTAAAATATACAATCAAACTTGGTCCTTAATGGACCATCTGTAAATCAGATGTTAATATCAGATTCCCAGGGTGATTTCATGGTGACACTTCTTCTCATCTGCTAAGCTTACAGTGTAGTATTAGCAGGTCTGATACTAGAAAGGCCTGTCTGAGGTCCAGCTGCCAGCTGCTCCACTGTAAAGTACACTGAAGCATATACTTAGGCCTTTTTCAAACTTTTCTTTCCAAAAAAAAGTGGATTTTCCTATCATCGTGGAGGCCTGAGGTCAATGTTGAGCTTTCATGCAGAGCTTTCAGGAGCGAACCAGAGAGGTGCACATGAGAGAGAGAGAGAGAGAGAGAGAGAGAGAGAGACCACCATGGTAAAGTCTCAGACTAAAAGCCATTATTTTTAATTCATGTTTTCCTCTTCTGAGTATTGCAACATAGACAATGAGTATTTTTTATTTACATTTTTGAATATTGCCTTGTGACCAGACATTCCTTTTGATCTTTTGAGAGTAGACTGCATGTGGTCTTTTGGGGCCTTGGGGTTGTTTGGTGCCATCCATTGTGTCTGTGTGTTAGAAAATTAAAAGAGAATTTATGAGTGCCCTGTAGTCAAGGGGTTGTGCGGTGGGCCCAGGCATTGTTAGAGAGCCTGCAAGACTAGCGATTTACAACTCTGCAATCACACAGAGTTCGTCTTCTATACCAGGGCCCTGCTCTTTTAAAAAGAACCATAAAGTCTACCAAATGCTACCACTTACTCTAAGTAATTAAAACAAGCTGGTTTGGAAAGGGACCTTAAATTAGCCGAATGTGTGGGTTGAAATTTAGCACAGCACTGCATGCCTCTTTCTGCCTGAGTTTCCTTCAGGGCTGCTGTAACTATTGGCAAACCTTAACAAACACACACATCATTATCCAGCACTTCGCCTGCAGTTGTACACATTGGTTAAGGCAGGATCATCTCATGGGACTGAGGGTCGTAGAACAGGCTCTTGGCTTTGGAAGAGGCTTTTGCACAGGGGATTGAAGCAGCTTTTTTGAAAAACACCAGAGCATCTAAATAGTCTAGAGACCAACGTCTCTGTCTGAACGCAAGCACCAAAAACAATAAAGACACTTAAGGAGAAAAACATGGCTGACTTCAGAAAATTATTGAATAATTAGAGTCCAATAATTAGAAGATACCTGGTGATGTCCATCTGATATCACTTTGCATCTAATCTCCCATTGGTATATGGATCTCGGAGTAAGTAGGATTTTAAATTTTTCATTTGATGTAACTGAATTGCAAACAACATCATAATCACGTCATACAAATGTGTCTTCAATTAATATGCATTTCAGTTAATATGTAAGTTATTTTAATATGGAAATATATTTGTGATTTATATCTTTTTCCAATTAATTTTTACCCATTTCTGATGATAGTCTAAAAACAACCTTACCAACTGATGAAAACATTTCAGCCACCTTCAACCACTGCAACAACATTTTTACTTTGCAAACGAAAGGTCTGTAACCTCACACCCCCCTGCTGTGCCCATCCACCCACAATACCTGTGCATATGTGTGCATCTGCTTTCTGCTGTAGCTGCTTTGGCTGGCTGGTACACTCCTGTGAGCTCACTCACCACCCAGGAGTCTGGGGTAATGGAGACGCACGGCTAGCACAGGTCTGATTGAGGCTGACAGCAACCTGGCAGCAGGCAGATGGATGGAGGCGTCCTCGATCTCCTGGCCTCTCCTGCTGCAAGCTGCGCTCCTCTGTTCAGGAGGTGCCAGGGGGGGCAGAGACAGCTGACCCCTCCTCGCGGCCGCTCCAGCATGCAAAGAGATGCTAATTATAACTAGTGCAAGGAAACCGGAGGACTGAAAGAAGAACGTTGGACTGCAATCCATTAGATTAATGAGGGAAAAGTTTTTTTGGACAATCTAATAATTGCATTACAAAAGGCAATGCATGAAACTACCTTTGCCAGATTCATATTTCAGGCTATACACCTGACTGGATAAAACATAATGGACAGGTGTCTTCTTTACCACTTAAGGTTGTTCCTTGTGCTATAAAGGATGTTAGCTGCCCACATCTTTGCTAAGTTAAATACAGTTATTACAATGATACACAGAGGAGACTCTGCCCTGGAGTCTGACTGCTGTCACTGGTATCTTCACATCAGATCCAGTGTGTCCAATACAACTGCCACAAGGTTGGAGCTGTTAGTGTGCCGATGTAGGAGCTACAGCTTTTGACATGTAACATTATCCAGTCACAACTGCCACAATAATCACCAGACAAAGTACAACAGATTACAGTGTTAGTGACAAGCATTACAGAACAGCTGTTTTGTTGTGTTACATGAAAGTCTGTGAAAATAGCAACTGCAATATTGCTTGACAGTTCATATGAAAAATGCAGTCTTGTTTGAAGCCTGGAGGCACTCAGTGGTGAGAGGAACGAAACCAAATTGCCATTTAATCCATTGGATGTGCAGTGAGTAGCTGGTGTGCAGAGGCAGCTGCTCTTCCCGGCTCCATGGTTGTACTGGTGCAGTCTTACTGACTTGCCTTAGAATGGTTATCTGGCATGAGGCCACTGGCTATTTGTCTGTTCAGGACATGAGATGTGTTTCTCACAGTGTAACAATCCAGGTGTTAGCTTACTGTCATTTTAAAGCTGTTTTTTCAAGTGTCCCACTGAATTCATTTCATCATATAAGCTTGACTGAATAAAGCTGGTTGTTTATAATTTTGAGAGAGTGCTAGAGCAATCTACGATAATCACAGTGGTCTGTTCATCTCACTGTCCAGATCAGCAGTTTAATCTGGAAAAAGAGAAAAAGGAGCAGTCAGCAATTCAGCAGCAAATGCAGTATGACCTTGTAACACTTTATGACCCCTTATAACACTTTATGACACCAAAGAGAGAGAGGACAGCTTTCTGCATGACGAGGTCTTCGTTGGGCTTATCACTGTGTTCCCATTTGTACAGCCTTCAGAGATCAAACCTAATTTACATACATATTTACATAACCTCAGCATAGGCATTGTTTCTTATACATTGAATATGAACATTAGGTAACATATTTTCTCAACTTAAGGAGAAACAGTGAGCTTAGTAATGATAGCAATTACTCACCCCAAGCTACAGATTTAGGCAAATAAAATGTTTAAGTAGATTTTAGCCTAGGATCAGTCTATCATAAAGAACCCTCTTCAGTTTCACAGGAAGAGTCCAAATGTCTTCATGATGTTTTAGTGCCAGCTCATGCTACCATCCTTACAGTGGCTCAGACTCCATCAGGTCCTGTTCTCCTAACAGATGGGCTCGTCTAATGAAAAAGGGCCCTTTTAATTAGCCTGTCCGAGGACGTTTACTCACCTCGCACGGCCCTCTCCCCAATAAAGCTTCATTGACCGTGCCGGCCCTCAACCGAACTCCCACCAGCTGCCATCTGTTGGACCGGGGCTCCAGGCTGGCAGGGTGGCAGCCGTGTTGCTTCCCACTCCAGTGAGCCGGAAAGAGGCCAAGGGATTCAGGCCAGAGGCTGGTTCTGAGGGGGCCTCCCCGTGTTGCCTCTCATGGTAGTCTTGGCAGTGGCTTTGAGGCGAGGGAGGAAGGTTTATTTGCCATGCATTTTACAACCTTTTAGCTTAACAATGACAACCGAGGACAAGTGGAATTGAAGGAAGACAAAATGGGGTTTAGCTTTGGCTGGTGGTGAAGAACTTTGCAAGGGCTTATTTCTACCTGTGGGAGCCTGAGTATCTGGGTTTTTCATTGACATAATACAGGATCTACACATCTTAACATTGTACAAATACAGCAGATATATAAATGTTTTTTTGTCTAAGTAGGTGATTATGGTTTAATCATCAACACACATCTATTTACTTTGCGCATACAAGGTTGTTTTCCTAATGTTTAAATGAAACAAATTAGTTCTGGATAAAAGCTGATCTTGATAAAGTACAGCGTCTATTGTATGGTACATTTCACATGATGGCTGTTTGTACTGGATCAGGTTTATTTTGGTTCAAAGAGTTATATTACTAAGTACATTTGTAGCTTCCTGTGTGAACAGCTGTACTGTCTTTACTCTTGGGTTCAGCTTACATGTATTTAAGTCAAAGCATGGGACAAAGACATGGCTGTTTTTTGCTATAGGAACATGATAAGGTGAAATGGATGGATGAGTTTTACTTGTTGCAGATTCGGTCCTTCTGTGCCCTATTTTCTCTCTCTCTTACTTGCAGGGAAAGGCCTTTGTTGATTATGGTCTATTCAGAGAGGGACATTTGATTTTTGCTTTATTGCTTTCGCCACCAGCCAGAGCACAGAAGGTTGTTTTGTAACAGTCTTTTCTGGATAAATTGCTTATCTGCCAGAATAGGAAAGAAAAAAAGTTTTTTAAAAAAATCAAAAAGTCCTTTGATCTGTCTCAGCAAGAGTCTGTCAAACGTGCAAGATTTTGACCACATTACAAACCTGCTGTGAAAAGCCAATTCTTTCCTCAAAGCACCTTAATGCCATGCATAGTAACTGGCACACAAGTGAAGGTGGTCAGTCAGAAACCACTGCTCTGTGTGTGTGTGTGTGTGGGGGGGATACACAGGTGCCACATCTAATAGCTACTCCTGTCAGCACATAAGGAAGATCACCTTCAAAGCTCATGAGGGATATGACCTTCAAAGCCTACAAAAGTGTTCATGAAATAAACATCAGCAACAGTTGTTATCAAGAGTAATTTGCATTTGTATGAGAGTGTTGTTCTCATTCACAAGTCCAGAGGAGTGTACAGAAGGAGGCTACTATAAGACAACATGACCCTGAAGCAAGAAACGTAGGTATTTTACAAAGGACACTGAGTGAGTGAAAAGGTGATAAATTAATGTAAACATGACTGTAATTTACATATCTGAAATGGTGAATAATAAACAGAAAAATTCATAAGCATTTTAGATTAACATAATGTGTGTGTGTGTGTTTCACACAAATGAAAAGAACAGAATCTTTTACAACTGTACATGTTCTCACACCAGACAGAAATGCTAGAGTTCTTATTTTTCTTCGCATTTTAAAGGCATTTTTGTGACCTTTACCTTTTTGCTGTAGTATTTGAATAAGTCAGTGCTTCACATTTATATCTGGTTTTTAGAGGACCCTCTGAATTTCTATTTCTACCCAAGATTTATGTTTCTTTTTGTTGACAGAGATCCAGTTTACATCAGAGCAATTGCACAGCCTGTCTGGCACTTCAGAGTGTCTGCTGTGACACTACTGTCTCAGTGACAGGACAAACACTGTCTGTTCTCTCCCTCTTTCTCCCTCTCTAGGGTTTTTTCATCTGTGGCTGTATCTCTTCTTTTATCCTCACACACACACACACACACACACACACACACAACACAACCACAATCAGTCTCTTTATAGGAATTTTCCACTGAGATAAATAACACTTAAAATCCTTACAGATAACAAAGTGCAGAAAAGGCTGTATTTCTACAGCTGTTGCTATGCCCTGATGCCTGGCTGGTAACCTGGTTTAGGCAGTGTATCTTGTGCCGTGAAAGCAGTTCTTATGATGAAGATGTGCCTGGCTTCATTCACCATGTCCTGCTGTTTGCTTGTTTGGTTTGGCCAGCGGGCTGGTCCCCTCTTCAGTCTCATCTTTATTTATGGCTGGCCAGAAAGAGGACAGGAGTCAAAAATGCTTTGGAGACTGTAGTTTCGACAAGCTCCCGTCTGTTTGTCTGTCTGTCTGTCTGTCTGTCTGTCTGGGTCGTTTCAGTAGCTGTGTCTCCTTTTGGTTTCAGCCAGGCACTGTGGACAATGAAAGTAGGAATGCTGTTCTTTGTGATTCCTGAGTAACATGCAACAGTGCAATAGGTGCCATATTTTGTTGATGTAGTCATTCTTTCATTCATAAAGAAGTTCTGCTTCCTGCTAGAAGGTAGCAGATGAAGTACACAGGGTCTTACAGGGAGATGTATTTCATGAAAATGTGGCTGGCCAGCTTTTCCAAGTCACTTTGAAGAAGCTTAAAGATGTACTGGACAGCTTTGATAGCTCAAGAGCTAATTACTATGTTTTATGGCACAGTTTCATGATAAGGAAATGTGCAGGGAAATCCCAGAGGCCCCTGAAATCACAGACATGAATTTAATGGATGCCCTTTTATGAATCTGTCATATTTCTAGACTGGGCCGGCAAATAATTCTGCCTGCCTATTACCTCAGATTATTATTTGTTACTGATGAAGTGCAGTGAGTTCTGTTGGAGCAGACAACTTAAAACCGACAGAGGCTCTGCAAGATACAGTATATGAATGTCAGGAAACTTCAACATGCAGATGCAGTATGAAACTACATGCAGTCATATTCAGAATTTATAAGGGGGATGGGGTTGTCTTCAGTTATTCCACCAAGTCTGAGTGTTCTGTGTGTTTTGAGGTCACCAGGCAAAGAGAGATGGGGGTAAAAAACTGGAAGTTGCTGAGAGACAACAGCTTTGTACCAAGATGCCCATCTCAAGAAACGCTTACCCAGTGATGTTCACATGCCTTCCTTTCTGCCACTGTTAGGATGAGAATGGACTCCTCCCCAAGGAGAGGCTCATTGTGTTTTAGTGTTTGTTGTTCCACTCTTGTGCCTGAGATGAAATGGTTTTATTGATTTGTTCAAGGGAGCAAATTAGGCTTTTTGCTCTAGAGGCGACCAGACAATTCGTTCTGTGGCATATAGCTTGTCTTCCAGTTCACAGAGCTCTCTGCAGATATCTTTCCCCAGGTTTAATTACAGCCAGTTACCTGGCTTGTGCAAAGTTAAGCACGTAGTGCACCTTTAATTAGCTGTCAGCTGGTTTAGGGCTCCAGCTCATTGATTAGGCCATGATGGCTAATAAGACATGAGGTACCGACACGTCCTTTATTGAAATGGATGAGCTGTGGGAGGTGCTGATGTCACAGAGCTGCTGCACATGTCTGAGTTAGCATTTGTTCACTCAGATGAGAGGCTACTGGCTATGTGTGTGTGTGTGTGTGTTGTGTGTGTTTTTTAAATAAATCAATATTAAGCCATATTGTTTTTTTGAAGGCTTCTTGTTGCATGCTATTGTCTTGCTTTTGTCAGTAGGGCCTGTAACAGTATTGGCAGATCAAATATTGCCTTTCTGCTCTCCCTCACCTAAAGACCTCCTGTGGCTCTCCCCAATCTCCCAGCCAGCTCCTCCCTAAGGCCTGCTTAGCTCCTCCCCAGTCCGTGCTTAGCCCCTCCCCGGTCCCTGCTTAGCCCCTCCCCCATCCCTGCTTAGCCACTCTGCCAACCCCCACTCAGTCCCTTCTCTTTCTTCCTTCACAGTTGTTCATGAATATGGATGGGACACAAGCCATGCTGGCATCGTTAATGTGCTGCAAGTCCATATAAATCACATTCATATAAAAAGGGCAAATGCTTTGCCACTAAAGGTGGACGATAATGAGGGATCTTGATGGGTATGGGCAAAGTGTTATTAATGAATGTGCTAAAATTTAGACTTCTTGTAAGGAACAAAAGACAAGTAATGCATACAAATTTTCCAAAATCTTTGTAAAGACTCTAACTTGCTAAAAACCTAAATTAGCCTATAATGTTGCGGTCTACTTCTCTCTCTCTGTTCCTGCAAGCTACTTTTTTAGCCCAGTGTAGACGATGGCATGTCAAAAACTAATCAAGCTACAGCAAAGTCATCACCTTTAGTTTGGCCATCTTTGTTTCTGAAGCACAGTGAAGGGGGATGTTCCTCACTGTCACCAGCTTTCATTGCCTTCTCTCCTCCCACTGGAGGATTCCTGATGAATCACGCTGACTCTCCTCTATTCTCAGACCACGCCTCGCTCTGATGCATCTGGAACAGCTGGAACTGATGGTAAATAAAGATGCTGGTGGAATGGCCCAAGTTAATTACATCATGTTCTACTTCCTCACACCTGGTCTGACCAACCCCCACTCCAGGGCAATAGATTTCAGCTTCTCCGTAGACCTATGTGACAAATCTAGGCATCAATATTAATATAGTGTAGGCTGTCCAGTAGAGGGTCTTACTTGTGAGACTCTAGCATAAATTCTTACCTGTGGATCCATTACAGGGTCTTACCTGTTGGAGTCCAGCGCAGGGTTATACCTGTAAGGGTCTATCACTGGGTCTTACTTGCAATTATCCAGCACAGGTTCTTACCTATGGGAGTCATGGACAGGGTTTTACCCGTGTGGGTCCAGCACAGGGTTTTACCTGTGAGTGTCCAGCCCAGGGTCTTCCCTGTGATTATGGATCTCTCTGTGATAACCAATAAACAGTGCTGGACTCAGTTAATGCATGCTGCCTTAACATGTCCGTCATTCTACAAAATTCATCAAGCATGTATGCCACATGCAAACCGCCTGGAAGCAGTAAACAACATGGTGATGCTGGTGAGGGTGCTGATAGAATGTAAATCCACTGTTTACACTGTTCCCAATCAATAATTTCTTCTGGGAATCTCACTCAATACCGACAAACACATTTGTGCATAAATATCTGCAAAAACCTCGTAGACGTCTTTCAGCCTAGACGTTGGGGTAAAGCAATTTATTTGTTTATTTATACAATATTTTATTTATTTATTTATTTATTTATTTATTTATTTATTTATTTATTCAATAAAATACAGCACTGTTTACATCAGTGCTGTAATACTTTT
>JAOYMR010000010.1:8357264-8369160 GCA_025802075.1 Tenebrosternarchus preto | reverse complement strand
ACACACACACACACACACACACACACACACACACACACACACACACACACACACACACACACACACACACAGCTTCTAAAAATCTGAGGATCAAAAATAACTCTACTTGCTAATTTAAGCTGGAAAATAGGATGGCTACCCTTTGGCTTTAATTTTAACTGAAGGTGTTGCAGGTGTAAGGTGTGTGTGTATGTGTGTGTTTCCTTCAGTGAGATTCTGGGGCATAAATGACACTGCCTCCACTGGGAGCTACAGACCATAATCATCTTTGTCCTTCAAGGAGGTCCTCTTTGCTTCAAGGTCATTTCCTCAGTGAAACAGGAACTCAAATGGCAGAAAGCCAGTAGAGGAGCTACTGTCATCCCCTGCCCAATCTTTACACTCCTCAGTTACTCTCTTGTTCAGCATTTAGAACTCAGTTCTGAAGGTCAAACAATTAAAAATGTGAACTAATGGCAGTTTGGTCCAAGACTGATCTGTGTCCAGGAAACTGAATCTCACACCAGCCTTGTTCTTCTCCTCAGTCATCACATAGGTGGTAGATGTGGATATGAACATGTGATTCTCTGTCTCAGGAATCACACTTTTAGCATGTGATCAGTCTCGGGGTCTCATTAGCTGTGCTTTGCTCACCTGGAGCTGTGTTCTCCCTGTGTCTGCTGCTGAAGTAATCAATCCCTCATGCTGTGATCAATGGGGAGAAAGTGTGCAGGCGTTTAGTTAATTAAAAGCTTGAGGGAAACAGGGCTTCACATTCCACATTTTGGGCCTCTGTAATTAACAGCTGCACAGGGAGGAACGGCTGCTAGCAACTGCACACACCCTGCCAGTACGTTTGAATATTCATCAGGCATTGTTAAAGGCAGAGTCAAGCTTTGTGGACGTGCGCTGTCACTCCTCAGGGGGCTCCACCTCCTGCCAGCGACGCTGACTGTGAGTGAAGTGGAGATGGGTGGAGATGGGTGGAGAGGCCTTTTGAAATGACAGATCACACAACATGAATGGAAAATGTGAGCCATGGAAATGAAGTCTGTTTGTGTGTGTAGTTGTATGTGTAGCATGTGAATAACAAAAAAGAACCCCGTGGTGCACAAACCGCTCACTGATATCCACTCAAAGGCCACTTCTTTACATTTGCTTATATCCTGTCTTTTCTCTCTCTTTTCTCTCTCTCTTATATCCTCCTTAGATTGAACAGAGGTTTAAAGACATTCACAGACAGAGAAAAAGGAGAAGGAAAGAAAGAAAGAAAGAAAGAAAGAAAGAAAGAAAGAAAGAAAGAAAAAGAAAAAGCGAGAGAGTGGTATCTCATTACTGGAAGAACTGGAATAAACTTGAACTCACAGTGGAAAAGCAGAGGGGGCAAAAGGGAGCAATAACAACACCAGAAAATCCTATCAGATTATCAGATTATCAGATTAGTCAAACAGAAGAAAATCAGCATTTGTTGTAAGCACATGCTTTACTAGGATTCTCTAACCACTGATTGAATATTAAACACGCTGTTATAGTCCCAGCAATATGACACAAAGCCATGATTTAGCACTGAGCAGGAATAAAAGAGTCCAGATGGTGTATGATGTTACTGGATGGGAAACCAGTTAATTTAGAAGGAAATCCCAACCTATTCCTGTAAAATATTTATAACAGGCAGGGGTGGAGTCTATTGCCCACCCCACTCCCACTGACCACACGTTCACTGTGAAATCCAGCACTAGACCACACCTCTGCTTTCTATACACTCTCCTGCAGTAGCCCACAGTGGTCTGCTCCAAGAGTATCTTTAACCTGCACAGTGAAGTGTGGTCAATGGGGGTGGGTGGGGCTAATTCTGCACACCTGGTCATTGTTTCCTCAATGGATATTTATACTCTGTTTTCTCACAATAGCTTCATGTAGGCCTAAGA
Source organism: Tenebrosternarchus preto (assembly GCA_025802075.1). NCBI lineage: Eukaryota > Metazoa > Chordata > Actinopteri > Gymnotiformes > Apteronotidae > Tenebrosternarchus > Tenebrosternarchus preto. The sequence goes on along the minus strand of JAOYMR010000010.1, from coordinate 8,367,253 downwards.
GGCAGAGACAGAGGTGTGCTGTAATATTGTGCTCTTATGTGTACGGTGCTGTTATATTTAAGTACAAAGTTTACGTTTATCCCATACTCTTTTCTGTATACGGTGAAACAATGTAAAATAAGCATGTATAATTACTTTTTTAATTACATTGTGAATGTCTTTGTCCTGAACACCTTCAGCAACGCGGAGGGTGTTACAAACAACAGGCCTCCTCCTTTTCAGGTGTCAGAACCTCCCCGTGTCCAGCACATGCGTACTCCGGTGGCCGTGACGCCTGGGGTTGGCTTTCTCTTCTCATGGCCTGAAGCCCAGAGATAGAATTTGGCACCGGCAGAACTGTCCTTGGCATCGAGGTGCAAGCTTTTATTAAACAAGCCACTGAACTGCAAAAGAAGGAAAAAATTCTAAAAAGGAAATGTACATGTTGTACCAGTTTTTATCATTGTACATTTTACCCCTTATATACCAGCTGAATTCTTCAACAAATAAGCATTGTGCAGATCAGTAGGATAAGGCTTGAGCCACAGGACAACGCCGTGAATGTAGTGGATTACTGCTAGCTTTTACTTCATGTGTCGTTATTCAGGTGCTTTGGGTCTGCATGAGGACACCATCTGAGCTGCTGTGGCTGACTGATAGGTTCTTTGCTCATTTACATTACACACCATTAGACATCAGACCCAGTGACTCTGTTAAGGTTCTGGAATGTGACAGGTTAGCTGAGCCTGCAGTTCCTGCACATAAGCAGCACATATGGTATGAGGATCTGAGGTGGCCTCCACCAGCAGAGGAATCACACCATTATATACAACTCCAACTTTCACTGCCTTTCCACTAGCAATGTACGAGCTGTGTTTAAACCCAGCAGCACACACTGGTCAGTTAAGAGCAGTGTTTTAACATCCTTATTAGAACCTGTTCAAAAGATCCAGAGAGGCGTTTAGTCTTCACTGTATTTGTATAAATATATTTATCTGTCATATTTAAGGCAAATGATTAAAAAGTTAATAAAATGTGGTACAATGATCAGCAGTTTCATTATGTGGCAGGGATAAAACACAGTTCTTCATTAAGACTTCATTTATAATGCAAAAAGTGGTACTGCCTTGCTTACAGCTTTCTTGTTTATGTTATTTCCTTGCCTGAAATGTTTACCCCATAATTTTTTTCCTTTTCAATCTTAAAATGTACATTGTGGGAAGTTGTTTTTCTTTTGTCTTGTTCTAACATTGTCTCATGAACACACACAGAGAAAGACAACACACACACAAATACATGTGTATCTCTGCATGCAGTTGAGTAAACTCTGAGACTCTTGGGTAGCTTGCGTACCTGGGGCTCGGGGTGCTCTGGCAGCTACTCTGCTTCTTCCACAGATGTGCATCTGTTTCAGCTTCACCTCAGCTTGGACAAACTCTTCTACTGAAGTGTGCAAATAGGTTTAATGTGTAAACGTGGATGTAAGAGTTCTGTTTCCAGGTCTCCACTTGCTCTTGTCAGACGCACTTATATAAGAGTCCTCTCTCTCTCTCTCTCTCTCTCTCTCTCTCTCTCCCTCCAGGTCTCCTCCCTCTCACATCATTTGTGTTGTTTATTCATTCTTTACCCCTGGATCATTGTTAGTATTCACATTTTTGCACCTCCTCTTAGAATGTGGCATTATTTATTTTATTTTATTTTTAATTTCTACAGTATTCCCCCCTGAAGTGAAGCAGCAGACCCTCTCCTCTCCTGCTGGCACACATTAGCATCCTGTCTGAATCCTTTATGTCTCAGAGCCAGCATGTACTGGTCAGCCACCACTGGGATGCTGAGATGAGCAACTGTCCTTGTGCCATTAGACAAAGGGAGAGAGTACACTGAGCACCTGCGTCAGAGGAGGAAACCCCAGACGGACACAGGACAGGACGAGGGGCATCTGACCTTTGGAACAGGCAAGCAGATGGGCACCTGTGTGGGGTCCTTGAGCTCAATAAAAAGAGTAAGACGTAGAACACTGGTGGGTACAATAATATGCTTGACCTTTCCACATTTAGGTCATCTTCAGTACTCTTTAATCTGACTTCAGATCGCTCTGTTTACAGGGTAATTTGAGTGATTATAAACCTGAAGGTTAAAAAATTAAAACAAGTTAAAAACTTCTTTGTCTCTTAATAGGAAAAACAATGCCTAAGGATGTCAGTATCTTATTAGTTTATGCATGATCCTCATTTTTCTTTAGTCATTTAACTCGAGCAGCAGTTCTATAGGGGCATGTTTCATACCATTTACTCTTCAAATAACCTTCAGATCAACAGCCTCCACCTGGTCAGTAATATTATTTATTATTCTTATTTATTTATTAGTATTATTTCCAAACCTGGCTGATAAATCCGTTGATGGCCTCGGCGCTGGTCTAAAGCCCCTGGATAGTGAGCGTGTGGGGCCAGATCACACGTGATAGTGTGTTGGCACTAAACACAGAGAGTTATGGTGATTGTGTTGCTGAGAAATGCAGCAGTTTTCATAGCTCGGCACCTCGGAGTGTCGCTTACGAGCACTTGTCAGGGTGTTTGCACCGTGATGAATGGACACTGTCGACATGACCGAGTCTTCCTGGGGGCTTGTTTTCTCGCAAATATATATTCAGTCTGGGCTGTGCTACATTTAATCATAACAAAACACACACTGCATCGTACAGCGGTCTCTGGCATAGTAAGGATTTATGGATAATTAATCACACAGGAGACAATTAATCAAGGACTAATTTTGCTTTAATGTTTTATATCAAATTACTTTGTGCATTGACTTAAGTGTAAGTACAGTCTCACACCATCTTAATTTCCACAGCCTGCTGGGCCTGAACACTGGATATAATGAATAGATTAATGTAGCACTTGGCTGGATGCTCTGCAGCGACTGAGAGGAGCACAGAGGTTCTCAGTATGGGCAGTTTACTTCCAGCAGAGAAGCACATTACAACTGAGAATATGAGTTTTTCGGAGGATGGTATATATATGTGTGTGTGTGTGTGTGTGTGTGTGCATGTGTTATTTCAATGTTTTTTCAGTCGGTTTCTTTACTTTTATATATGACCTATTGAGGGTTTCATTCATGTTAATTGTTAATCTTTTAAAATAACCACTGCACCCAGAGGAGTCTAATATAAACTAAAAGGAGGGAATGGCTTATGTTAATGCCAACAGTGTTTAGATGTAAAACATATATGGATTTACTGATCCATTGCCTTTAGATGAATAATAAATGTTTCTTTGAGACTGCTGCCCTTGTGCCTGCACCACATGCTATTTAAGAACTGCAGACATGATCACACAGTCGTTTCTGGGATTGTCTCTTTTGTGTAGTGGTTCTCTCTCTCTCTCTCTCTCTCTCTCTCTCCTTTTACAGACAGAGAAGCCTGGCAATTTTTTGGTCGGGCTGTCTGCTGCATTTAAGCGTTAGATTGCAATCAGAGTGGCAAGCTGTGTGCTCTGAAGAACATGTGGTCTAGTGAAGAATATGTGATCTAGTGTTGCTTTTGAAAATGTTTTTGATCTGCTTAAGGCCAGTTCAGAACGGCATTAATCCTGCTCTTTTCTGGCTTTAAAATGGGGATGAACCTCGCAGCCTAGAAGCTGAGTTAACAAACCTTGTTCTTAGTCTAGAAAAGGATCGGTGAAAAACAAAAGGGAATTCAACACCCACATTTAAAACTAACATAAGCATACTGGATATGGCAATTATACAGGTGTGTTTTTTTAAGGGGTATGAATACATAGGAATTCTACTGCATCTAGGGCACTAATCATATGCACTTGATTATAATGCATCATTTAAAAAATAATAATAATAATTAAACATCTGCCTCATTACAATTACTTGGACCAGAGGGAAAAGGAAAGGAAATGCCCTGCAGCTGAAGATGAGAGGCTCTGTTCCATCCGCACCTCATAATCTATGCTGAATAATCAAGATAATTATCTCTGCTATGGTGGTTTTCCACTGGAATTACCATAAAAACTGGGAGCTAATGTCTACTCTAATGATGGGGGAGGATGTGTCCACTTACTGCAGCAGCAAAGGGAAAGAGGAGTAGGGAAGTGGATTATATTAGAAGGTTTTCTTCCAGTAAGAAGTATAGATGACTGATTGGAGCACAGCGGTCTGGCATTTGGGCACAAGCACTAAGCCTGATTCCACTTTGGTTGATCTCATAACTAAGATGATCTTGGCTACTATAAAAGTGCATTAGGATGAACAGTATAATATGGGTCAGTGTACAACCTTCTGCAGTGGCTGATCTTTTGAGCAGTGACATTTAAAGGTCTGTGGCTAGTTGTTAAAACAAAAATCACTTCCATGACATTGACTCGAGATCATTTGTCAATGATTGAATATAGTATTTTATATTAATTGCCTGATAATGTGATTATATTTGGTATTTCACGAATTCCTGATAACTCTTTTTGAACAAGTGTGTGGTAGGCATAGACTGGTATCATAAAAGATACAAATTCTTACTTTTTTGATGGACTTACACTGGCTAAGCTCATATGGGATGGATGAATTAATTATCTATTCCATTTTGCCCTTTCTGCTAACAGAGTAGGGACCACCGTTGGGGGTCCACTGGTGATTATAGCTGTGTTAAGAGAATGCTGATCTCGAGAGAAAACAACATTCTTCCCTTCTCAGACTATGAGGTATCAGCTCCCTTCACGTTTATGGACCAGGCAATCCTACAGCCATAAAGCACAGTAAATTTCAGGGCAAAGTTACTGTATAATCCATACTGATATTAGTGAGGTTTGGTCAGCTAGTAAATCCCAAGGCTGGTCACAAGGCTCCGTGATACATTACTAGTGGTTCTGCTGCTGACAAATAAACTCAGAGTGCTGCTTTGCAGCCAGATGATGAGCTCAGAGCTTGAGCAGGACTCCAGCCCAGACTTTAGACTCAGAGTTTGAGTAGGACTCCAAACTTTAGACTCAGAGCTTGAGCAGGACTCCAGACCAGACTTTAGACTCAGAGCTTGAGCAGGACTCCAGACCAGACTTCAGACTCAGAGCTTGAGCAGGACTCCAGACCAGACTTCAGACTCAGAGCTTGAGCAGAACTCCAGACCAGACTTCAGACTCAGCAAGTGCGCTCTGCTGCTGGAACTGTCCCATTCCTTCCTGTCATGACATACTGGCGGCGTTAGGAAAACAGGCTTTAGTGAAAAGTTATATCCACATAGCAGAGATAGTACATCTTCTGTACTCTTTCTTTCTCTCTCTGTCTCCCTCTTTCTTTCTTTGTCTCTCTGCCCACCCTCTTCTCTCTTGAAACATTTTTTAATCTTCACTTTGTGATGAATGGTTTCCTTCTCTACTGGCCTTTACCTGTGCCAGGGTCATTAATAAAGACATAGAGCACACAACAGGGCTTGTGTGTGTGTGTGTGTGTGTGTGTGTTTGTAAGAGTAAAACTCTGGGCAGAGTGCTGTATCTGTGCTGTTCCTCCACCCCCTCTTACTCCTTGCATTGCTAGAACAAAGCTAGTCCGCTGTCCATCATATTCACTCATTGTTAATCACAAATAAATGAACAGTAGAGTTTTTACAGCACAGTGACTGAAGCACATGCTTACGGTACATAATCAGAACTCCTGATAATCACAGAGGCACAGCCCAGTCTTTTCTCATTAGTGAGGCAGTTGGAAAGCACTCCCTGCTCCTTTGATGTTCTCTGAGATGTTCGCTATTGTGCTAGGAACAAAGAAGCAGTCCCTCTGAGAGCAGGAAGGCTAACTTTTCCTCTGTTCCGCTGTTTTTGCTTTTTTTAAAAAACTGTTTGTTGGAAAGGATCCTTTGTATCCATGCCAGCACCATTACCAGTGGAAGAAAGACAGGACCTAAATGTGGCAGTCTAAACATATGAAGCCCGAGAGGAAGATGCAGAATGTGAGCTAATTCCTGCCATCCTTATAATCAGTCCTTTACAATGACTAGCTAGCAGACTCCCAGGACTGCTGAAGTGGATATGAGTTGTAACCTCTGGACTCCCAGGACTCCTGAAGTGGATATGAATTGATACCTCTGGACTATGGAAATAAATGCCTTAATTATGGTTTAGAAATGCTGACACAGCTTTTCCATTTTCTCCTCATCTACAGTGTTGCTGTTTGAACATGAAAAGGTACAGCTGTCGTGGTAGAATGATAAGACCACTTCCCCATGTTAAAGCCCAGCATCCAGCTCCACTGGACAAGCTTCTCACCATGGTCTGGCTGCAGAGAGAAGATAAGGCAGGCGTGCAGGGCTCCCCGGCCCCACGCTCCCCCGTTCCACTACTGGAGAATGAGAACATGAAAGCAACAAACAGAAGCACCCAAACCTAGCATGTGATATCTGTGAAGCTAATGCCATACACAGATTTCTGCACCCTCCTCTTATTAAAATATTCTTTTTGGAATAGTCCTTCTTTAGCCCTTGCCTTTGGGAGAACGGAGGACAGAAATTAAACAAAATGCAGGAATTAAAATTAGTCTTTAAAAAAACAGCTCCAAATAATAGAGTAGGAAACTGACATCGTTACACTGTAATCTCATAGGTCTTTTAGAAAAGAACAAAAACATCCTGTTTGTTTGATTGCAGCAGTTTCATGCCTGTCTAGTTTAGGGTTGTGTCAGTGTTAATGTCTGTCTCCTGTGGCACAAACAGCCATCCAGCTCCTTTTAGAGTTAATCTTTTAGAGTTAATCTTTTAGAGTTAATCTTGCCGGGTGCTGTTTGTTTGCCTCACAAGGCTGAGGTGCCAGATACAGGTGTAAATCACAGACACGGTAAAACCTGGTCATCTAGTGTTGGTTCTGCCTGTTTTCCTCTTAAGCCCAAGTGTACATTCCTAATTAACATGAAGTGCTTCAGTAATTTACAATCCATAAAGCATGGATGAACAAACTCTGATAGCTTACACAGATTAACCGAACAGTTCAAACAGCACTAAAATCCAGTGAGAGGAGTTCTGTGTCCCCTGCCTCTCACTGCACTGGCTAAGAATGACGCAGGGCAACTAACTAACATTTAACCACTTCTTCCTTCTACCTTCTGTAAGGGGTTTGGTTTCCTATTAATAGTCTTCATTTCATCTTTCATTTTCCTTTCTTTTGTTCCTGGTCAAATTTCTCCAGTTATAAGAGAGTCTCACTCAAGGTTGCAGAGGCATTGTGATGTCATGAGTGCCACCTTTCTGAAACTTGTTTAATCATCCCACCCCATTAGGAAAGCCACAGCCCTCCTGCTCAGAACCGCGTTCAAGGCCTGCTGGGGGCCAGAGCCCACTGTTCCTGGACACCTGCTGGGGGTCAGATCCCAGTGTTCATGGACACCTGCTGGGGGCCAGAGCCCAACGTTCCTGGACACCTGCTGGGGGCCAGAGCCCACTGATCCTGGACACCTGCTGGGGGCCAGAGCCCACTGATCCTGGACACCTGCATGCTGAAAAAAGCATGAAAAATTATTTCATCAAAAAAAACAAAAAAAAAAAAAAAAAGAAAAATGTCAGACTCCCTAATGTTGTCATCAGAATGAATTTTTGTCATGACTAAAATTTGTCGATATATGATATTTCTAAAGATTGACTTTAAATTGACTTCTAAAGGCTTTTTTTTGCCTCTGTGACCTTGACCTTTAGCTAGAGCAGTGAGATATATGCTGACAAAATTAGCAGTTCCTCAAGCCTAGGAAGGTTTTGCTGCCGGGTCTTGTGTTTCTCTATTATCTGCTAGCACTGTGCATGAGGCAGTAAGTATTACCGTGTGCTGCAGAATGCAGCAGAGCTATTGACTGTGTGCAGGAGAGCCGTGGCGTGGGACTCATCTCGCACTCTTGATTACAGCTGCTTTGTGACACCTCAGAGAGTGATGTCCCGGACAGTTAAAACCACCATAAATATTCAAGACAAGTTTACAGTGGGTGCTGAAGTGCAGGTGTAAAAATCACAACTTAATGGCTCCTCACTTGGGCTGCAATTGATTCTTCAGTATGAGCTCTATTCTGCTGCCTTGGCACTCGGGTTCTTGTGAGCTCTTCAGTTCTTCCTCACTCCAGGAGCCTCTACTGCTCATTCTTCCTCACTCCTTTATTTGTTGTATGTACTGTATATGTAAGAGCTACTTCCCAGCTCTCCTGTGTCATTGTGCCTGGCCCAAACCCTCCGTCTTTCCCTTACATGCTGTTGTGATAGCAGCCTCCTACTGTTTTATTGACTATCTCACTAATTGCAGTGTGCATAAACAAAGCTCTGAAAGTTGGCTGAGATGGAGTCTCAGCTGAGTGGAATGAGGGAGTCTGTTCTTCTGCATTGATCTGATAGAGTGCTTCAGCAACGGAGGTCCTGGACCAGGCCCTGCTCTCTCCCTCTCCCTGCTCTCTACACAGTGCCACTGTTCATAGATCATTGAGCCTGGCCATCAACACTGTCACCATCCCTCCAGCATATTAATAAGCTCTTGTCATTCTGGACTGTGATGATTGGGTTTCTTTTCCAGATGTAGCCAGTAACTTATTTAGGCAGATGGCAGATTGGGGTGTGCTGGTAATTAGGCCTCTGACTTCTCGTTCAGTGATTGTCTGTTTTATCACCTTTTAAATCTAATAGTTCTGGCACAAAGCATTGAAAAGCTGGCAAGAAAAGAAATAAAGGAGGTACTGTGTTGTGTTATTAACTTCAGATGTGGTGCTGATTTTACCAAATGCTTTAATTGTGTTTGTATTACTTAAGAGAAATGGCTATGCAAAAGTGAAGCTGTTTACACTTAACCACCAGGTGCAGAGACATAACAGCCTATTATTCTGAATCACTCAAAGTCAACAAGATGAATGTACCTGCTTGAGTGTCACTTCTCACTCTCTAAGGGAACATGGCGAAGAGCAGAAACTGCAGCAGATTGTCTCAGTTGCTGCAATCACAAACCTTAAAGACAACAAGTCTTTCATTGAAATGCGATTAATTTGCAAGAACATCAACATGGGTGCACAAACCAAAACAACAACAACAACAACAACAACAACAATGAAGCTAAAAAGAAAACCACAGGTCTAACAAACATGAAACCAAAGAAGAATAAATCCAAAAACATCCCCTAATTACACTGAAACACAGGCCAAAAGAACAAGCCAATCAAAAAGGGTGCACCACCCCTACTCTGCACAACAACGTGGAATGTCATTTCCAAAATGGAACAATACAAAACAAGAACTGGGGAGGCTTCATGTCCCTTCACCCACACACATCACACATCAGCCAACAGTCGGAGGTAGACCGTTTTTAGATGTTACACATATAGATGGTACCAGTCAGCTAGGTAGGAGAGATGGATCCATTAACCAGGCAACCAACACACACACACACACACACACACACACATAGTTAAAACATAATAGACAGAATTAAACTCATAACTATAATAATTAGTAATGTTGCTTATATGTCCACATATCTGAAACACTGTAACACTGCTTTGAAACTATAACATTTCTGTGGAATGCTACAAGCTTTCTGTTGTTATACCTGCAAACTATGGATATATCTCCAGACTATGGATATATCTCCAGACTATGGATATTGCTCTGCAGTTAAGATTTCATCAGACTGTATTCTTAAAACTGACTGTTTACATTTCTGTCTATATAAGAATGTCATTAATAGTGTCAGACTAGTGTAAACATCATCAGGTTACCTGTGTTGGGAAAGAATGAATAAACAATAATTGAACTATTTTACCCACAATTAATGTTCAGTAAAATATCTAATGTAAATGCAGTTTGCAAATAATACATTTGTAGACAATTTAATGAAAACTGAATATATGGTATTATAGTTTCTTGATATTTAAGACTTTTTTGTACCACATTCAGGGTTTGGAACAGACTTGCCTGTTTTACCACATTCATTTACATTTACATTTACATTTATGGCATTTGGCAGACGCTCTTATCCAGAGCGACTTACAAAAGTGCTTAGGGAT
>JAOYMR010000010.1:8344799-8357164 GCA_025802075.1 Tenebrosternarchus preto | reverse complement strand
ATATGTTCTATGTCAAGTGCTTGCAAAAGAGGTGGGTCTTCAGTTGGCGTTTGAAGACAGCAAGTGACTCTGCTGTTTGGACACACAAGGGAAGTTCATTCCACCACCTTGGTGCCAGGACAGAGAAAAATCTGGAAGCATGTTTCCCATGTGTTCTGGACGATGGAGGGTCAAGGCGAGTCATACTTGAAGCACGGAGAGCTCTAGGTACGCTTCTGGGTTTGACCATAGCCATCAAGTACGGAGGAGCTGGACCATTCTTGGCTTTGTAGGTAAGCCTCAGGGTTTTATATCTGCAAATTCAGGTAACCCAGGTAACGTTCAGGTAACCCATAGTCAGTGGTGTCCAGTGTACTGAGGTATTTACCTATTTGTTCATTCTGCACACTTTGTCTCCATTAATCAGTTCTGCTCTCCTCCCAAAGGAGATAAAGGTTAAACAGGGTCAGCAACCCCTCTACACCTGGGTGGTGCAGGGTGGAGATGTTAGCAGGAAGTCAGGCAGGGGCCAGGGGCCCAGTAGAGAGGTGGGGAATAATGGGGTGGGGTGGGGGGTGGAAAATTGACCCTGTGCACAGACGGCCAGGGACCCGTCAGCCAGCCATCTGTGTGCATGCATGGAGAAATGACCTGTCCCTACTGTGTGACCAGTGAGGGGCATCCAGAGGACCACACTGAAGAAGATGGAGGTCCTCATGTAATAGTATGCTTTGGATATTGCTTATACAAGCATGCTTGCACAATTGGTCGTTTAAAAAAAAGCAGTGATGCATCTCCCAGGGAGATATCCTGCCATTTATGTAAGTGTACTTTAAGCTCTCACTGTGGAAATGTCACAACTGAAAGATTGAGCTTTCATGAGAACAGCTGTAATTCTCCATACACTTTCCACTGATGTCTGATATTTTATCAGTTGGCTTGCTGAGATCATTTCCATATGAAAATGGTAATGTTAATGTAAAAAGCAGGATGAATGCAAAGCCATTTAGAGGAATTTGTGTGGTTTGTGTTAGTTTTAAATAATGGATTACTTGAGCACTTTTCACAAGCCAAAAATAACAATCAGTATGTACTAAATTATTCCCCTTCTCCTCCATCCAAACCTCTTAAATACAAAATAATCACACTCTGATTGGCACCCAACCAGGTCAGTTCCTACATATCCACCAATCACATACCCCGATCACTTTCAAGAACCCAGTCATCTACTTAATAGTTTAATCTCCATCACCGGTTTTGTCACCTGTTTGTCTTTCCCTGTTTATTCCCAACAGCACTGAACTGCATCTTCCGATATTCCAGCTCTTCCCAAGTTTTTCTTTGTTTTGGTTTTTTTTGTTGTTTCTTTGGCCGTACATTTGTACCTACTCCATGATAATGTCACAACATCTATGCAGAGATTGAGACATAACAAAAAAAATCACTTTTGGAAAGTCTCACCACTAATATCATCTTGGTTTAATGTTATGGTTTAATTCTACCTTTTAGCAAGTTATATGTTAATAATGAGTTATGTGATTCCTGTCAGTAAAAGGTTCCTGACCTGATAAGCTCCATGGTCTGGAGGAGGTACATATTACAGATGATGTTCCAGGCACTCTTTGATTTTTAAACCTCATGCTCTTCTTAGGACTGTCTGTTTTCCTGCAGGTCAGTCCATACTAATATTTTTGGGAAGTGTCACTCTGTCAGCTGGGTGACAGGCTGGAATAATTCAGTTGTTAGATGAGCGAGAGCCGTCACTCATGGGGCCAGAGAGAGAGAGTAGCTGACCTCTAACCCCGCCCACTTGTGTCTCATTATCATCTACTCCTCATCTCTGCTCATCTTTATGTCACCGTCTGTCCTGTCATTGTGTGGACACACACATACATTCACATATATGTGCATGGACGCACACACACACACACACTTTTGTATCAGTGTAATATTTACATTGTGCAGAGACAATCTACATCTGAGTAGCAGCTCCTCATGTTTGGAATATATCAGACTTCAAAGGTCACACATTTTACATTTCCTGGACACTGATATTATAGGGGTGGGTTAGTAGCTACCTTCTGGATGCTCAAAGCAAGTGTGTAATCTGGTGTGAATCTGCCACTTTCCCTGGTTCACAGAGGATCAGCAGGCTAATGAAGATTGACCTAGAGTGACCTAGAGTGACCTAGAGTGACCAAGAGCGGGGTGAGTGTAAGGAACCCTCTGTAAAATTGGCTTTTACTTTTATATGGAGCAGAGAGATCTGCACTGGTGGGCGTGTAGCAGCTGATGTACTGGTGTAGTGATCTTTGTGGACCAGAAATGCTTCACAGACTAAAGACAGATGGATAAGGAACTGCCATAAAAAAATCATCTATCTAAGCATGGGGGATTTGGGCTTAGTTGAAGGCAACATGGGGCCGGTTAAACCGGGCCGTGAATAAGACGACAAAGAGGAGGCCCTTCAGGTCTCGTAAAAGGTGATTAAAAGGTGCCTTCATCCTTCTTTTCTTGAATAACAAATAAACATGGAGGTCCAACACAACACGCACAACATGCAATTTCAAGCATTCAGACTCAAAAACGGCAAGCTAAGCAGGCAGCTGGCTGCCTGACAGTGGAGTGTAACCCTCCAGTATGATTAATGCTGTCACACCTGACTAATGATGTCTAGAGTGTAGTGACCCTTCCCCTGGAGTAAATGAGGGGCACCAGCTCCACCTGTGTCCACTCACTTGTCCTCTCACTCAGATGCTGTGGATTTGTTTAATGGCTCTACTTGTCAGGAAAGTGACCCTGGGACATGTTTTAATCCATGGTGGAATAACCTATTAATCTACTTAGACAATTGCCATATGTTGATCTGCTCTGCCTTTAACATAAATCAGTTCAATGATACTGTTGATTATGTCTACTGAACAGAAAAAAAGTGGTTACAACACAATCTTTAAAAAGCTCTTGTTCTTCCAGACATGTATTCTTTGTGATGTGTGTGATGTTATTCTTTGATAACAACAACAATAACAACAACAACAACAATAATACTAATCATAATAATAATAATAATAATAATACATTTTATTTATTGGAAGCTTGTCTAGCTCTTATAGCGCTACAGAACACAAAAAACAATCACGAAAACAATGGATAAAAATAAAACCACGCCACAGGCCATAAACACAAGCAATTTCAAACAAACTGAATAATTAAAAATAAAAGTACAAATTGAACACAACTACCACAATGCAGTATAATTAAAAACACACAAAAGTAAAATAAATAAATACACAAGAAATAGAGTAAAATACAATACAGCAATGAAGCAACAATCCAACAATGAACTCTAACAGGTCTAATACAAAATGATTAAGATCCTTAACCAAATGGACTCCACCAAAAAGGACCTCTGTGTAGATTTAATTGTGTAGGAAGGCTGTTGCAGTGTGAGGGAACGTACTGAGTGAAGAGATCAGGAAGACACACAAAACTTCATCAACTCACAAAACTAACCGTGAACAGCCTCATAAGTTAAAGATAGAATTCTGTTCATAAACAGAATTTCATTAACACAGGAGTGATACGTAACAGATTTTTCAAAGTTCAAGGCTTTGAAGCAAGGCTGACCCTTACATCTGCAGCATGAAACAAACCAAAGGGGCTAAGATGATTCCTCACAGTAGACTGAACTCATGCAATCAGTTTTCAGTAAAGAGAATAAAAGAAACATTCAGACTGCATTCCCTCAAGAGGAGTGTACTAACTAACACATAGTGCATATGCTGTAATAATGTAATCTATATTCAGTGTTTTTTTGCCAGTGTGGCTGTTGATTCGTAGGCGTGGTGCTGCTTTGTTATGAGGACTTCAGCTGCATTTTCCCTCATTCTGCTTGATATCATGGCCTGGTGTACTGGTTTGTGTTAAATTTTGACAAAGCTTTTAACAATTACATGGATTTTGTTCCTGTGCAGTTCAAAGGCTATGCGGCATTTCTGGTCTTGTGAGAGTAGCACTTGGCTGCAGGTACTGCTGTGACTCGTGCCAGATCTTTATCTGGCCTTATGCAGTTAGGACTGAGACACAGAGGCTTTAGAACAGACAAACAATTAAAGCTCAAGAGGTGGATGTCTCCGCCTTAACAGCTGGGTAGAAGTCCACACCAGGGGTGTGGTTTCAGTAATCTGGGACACCTCCTCCTGTTTGTCATAGATAAATGTAAACTGTCTGGAACTGGAAAAAAACCCCCCAGCTTGCTGACAGAAGAACCAGAAGGCAGCATTAAGCAAGGATGACTTTGATGAATAGAGTATAAATGAAGACTTGCTCAACGAGATGGCTGAGGCTAGACCAAGCACCTCATGCCATCGTGTGTGTTAAAAAACATATGCTTCCAGCTTGGCCATGGCTTCCAACGTAGCTCTAGCTTTGTTTACCTTTCTAATCATCTACTTTATCACTGTGCCTGTATATTTTGGCACTTTTAATATCATCATAGCTTTGCTGTCGAATCCTGTCCTAGTTGAATGGGCTTTTACAAGCTGTTCTCAGAAACCCACCAAGTCATTTCACACGTGAAGCTCAGTCTCTTAGTTGGCCGTGTGCTGCGGGGCAGAACGAGCTCTGGGCAGACGCCCGCGGGTTGACACTACCACTCCTCTGTTTCCCTGCCTCACTCTCAGTAAACCCCCTGCTGATGGAGGAGTGTACTTGTCTGGCACTCCCTTCATCATGTTTAATGGAACACATTTGTGTGATGATGGCTCGGGTGAATTTGCTTTGTCTGCTTCTGTTTTGTTTTGTCTGAATACGGAGATTTTTATCACAATGAAAGTCGAACGGTTTAATTTGCGGGCTGCGCATGAAAGACTCCAGTATATCGGCATTGTTCTTTTTATTCTAATGATAATGAAGTTCATGTGGAAGAAGATGATGGTTAATAATGTATTTTACCATTTCACAGATGTGATGGAAGGCCTCATGTTTCTTTGAAACTCAAACAAAAACAAACTACGAAATTATGATCATGAACATTTGAGCTCACTGAATAGTCACATATGTTCTATTCCATAAAGGAAACTGTTTTAATGTCTGACACAATGAATACTGATGGTTGAATTCTTTACTAGTATCCAGCATTCACTGTAAAATTCACTGCAGTCAGCCTTGATGGTTAGCATGACATTTTACCAGGCCTTTGGGGGAGACATCTTCTCTGTAACCCTCGCTACAGTGGTTCAGTAAACTGAGTTGGGAGAGTCTTATCTTTGTACTTAAATGCTTCTTTAAGGCGAAAGCAATAGTCTGCTCTGAAAGGGGTTTGGGGCTAATCTCTCATTGCTTTCCCTTCTAAGAGTTTCACTGGAAGCACCTGGATCCTAATAAAATCTGCACTGAAGCATGCTGCATGAATGAAGTCTCCAGTCTGAATAAACTGTACCGTGCAAACCTCTGCTGGGAGCTGCACAGAACTAACAGAGGGTTACTAACAGCACCAAGCCAAGAACAGCTAAATGCACTAACCAGCCGATGTTTGTGAATAAAACACTGAAAAAAGCACTGAATTACAGCCAGGTAATGAAGCCCTACACCTTGTTTTCTCATTATTTTGTATTTTCTCTTCACACTGTAGTAGGAGACTGAAGTTCAACACATTTCTTTCTTGTGCACACATGCATCAACACACTGAAGCTAAGCTTACAGCAGAAGGGACAGTAAGAGAGAGGGATGAACACTTATGTATCACTGCCCATGTGGCACAGCTGATTCTTGAACCTGAATCTAGGCACTGCCTATCTGCACACTGTCATATTAACTATAAACCTTTAGATTTGCATTTCCCTTGTGTAACTTTGTTGAGCAGTTTGGACAAATAATTTCTAATCCATCTAGACACTATTGATGAAGCAGTAACCCCCCTGAATTGTTTATAATACCTATAAAGGGTCTACATCTGCATGAATGAATAGATTTTAAAGATCAATTTCAATAAAACATGAACTGATTTCACTAAAGTTTATTATGTTTATAACATATAATGTATGAATCACATACAACATTAAATACATAAATCCTTGTAACTGTTAACAGCATGTTCATAATCTAACACAAGCCAGTACACTAAGCCACAAAATAAGCAATACTAAAATAAAATAGTTATAGGGAATATTTTATATGAAGAATTCTAAAAAAAATCATGCTAAAAAGAAATGGTTTTTATGACATGCTAACAAGCCATATACAAACAATTGACAACAACACTGTTATAGCTGTTATAGCTATAGGTTTTGGGGTATCAGACCAGACTCAACTCTCCAGTGACACTGACACATATAGAAACCTTAGCAACTCTGCTGAAGAACAGGAAGCAGCTTTTACCACCGGCTACCATGCCACCGTGTCAACATTACAGCAATTACATGCAAAAAGGTATTTTAGTCAGCATTCAGAGTAGCTTGAAATGGTTGATTTTTGGGGTCAAATGCTTGGTTTTAAAGTTACAGATAATTTTAAAAATATGTCCTGGAATTATTTCCTGTGGAGGAGCAATTTCTGGCTCTGTATGTAACTCTAACTCTTTAAAACTACTCTGAATGCAGAATAAAGGTTTAACACTATGTGTTAGGTTTGACACTACATGTTTAAGACTATATGTAGGTTTAGCACTATAACATCTATTTGAAGGGTTCTTTTAATACTGTTGTAAACATTCTGCCACCCAAATAATATCCAGTTAGCTGATGAGCAGGTTAGAGAGAGCTGATAAACTCTTCATGACAGGCTAGAGTCTGTTCAACATGCATCTCTAAGACCAGTGCACTTGTTACAGTGAGCTGTGAAGGGATTGTCTTTATTGTAGGATTTTTTTTCCCAGCACCAAAACATTTCCTGAAACAATGACAACACTACATAAACATCATTATTTTTTGTCTTGAAATCACCGTAGGTACATTCACTTCATACCCCCTACCGAAGGAGATGAGAGGTCTGTACTAGTACAATTACAAGGGATTCTTACTTTACAAGAAATGTTCTTTGTAATAATATAGACACATGGAGAGAGACTGGGAGAGAGAGAGGTACATATACCAAAATGATAACGGCAGTACATTATAACTTAGTGAGTTTTTTGTATGAGTGTGTATTGTGTTTGTGTGCATGTGTGTTAATAATTAGTGTAGGTTAGACCTACCCTAGTAAACCTGATATTACAGTAAACACTGATTCTTCAAATAATATGAATGTGTGTGTGTGTGTGTGTGTGTGTGTGTGTGTGTGTGTGTGTGCGCACGCGTGTGCGTGTAAGAGAGAGAGAGACCTGCATTATCTTACAGAATGTCTATTGGCTAAGGCCCAAACTTATGTGCCAGATGTACATGTTTCTTCTTGCATATGAGAGGCCCATCATTACAGCCAAGCCCTTCAGAACAACTGCAAGTGAATGACTGAGTGGAAGATTGAGTGGATGACTCTTTTAGTTGGTTGAGTGGATGGCTTTTTTGGTGGGTTGAGTTGGCATTTGTTGTTGTTTGTTGTGCTGAATGAGCTTGTTATTGTTTTGTGAAGTTAGTGGGTTTTTGTTTTTATTTGATAGTTTGATTGGGTTGGTTGTTATTTGGTAGTTTGGATGGCTGGTTGCTCTTTGTTTGGGTTCTTGAATATCTCCTCTGCTGTGCTACCTCATTCTAGTTTTAGATTTGTTACCCTGAAGAGAAATCTTAGAGAGAGGGCCAGGTCACTTCTTAGACTCTGCCTCAGGTCATCTGCTATGAACTTTGACACATTGACATCCCTTTACACTTTGTTACACCTACTTTTACTGCCAAAAGCCCAGGTATAAAACCAGTTTTGATTTTCTTTTTTTGTTTGTTTGGAAGAATGTTTCCGGCTACAAGTGAACTTTCAAAATCTTCAGTGATCTGCAGTCAGCCAGCTAGGATCAGTAAGTGCCTCTACCTTCTTTTTCAGATGTGCCGTGAGCAGTAGATATGGTGCCAAAGTCAGAGAAGCTTGTAAAAAAAAAAAAAAAACCCATGGAGCCTTGTGCATGTTTTTAGCTAAACAAACACAAATGGTGTCAGGATGTGTCAGTGAGACGCCCTTAAGAGCTGAAACACTGATGAAGCAACAGAAAAAAAAATAAAGGAAAAGGGGAAAAGACTCAAGCCTGTGTAAAATCTGAGAAAACTGAACCATAATTGTTAGTTACTCAGCTATGGAAGGTGAAAGGTCAGGAATATCTCAGAAACGTGCCGAGCAGGAACATGGGTGGGAGGGATCAGCTTCAGCATCACTCAGCAAGCAATGGTGCTTCAGTGTATTAATGCTGGTGCTGAGTCTGGAGTGGTTTAAGCTATAAAAACTGTCATTTAAAATGTACCGCTTTTAACCAAGTCCAGTATCTGCGGCACCGCTTTCCTTTGATGAAATTAATGCGCCCAGCTTGTAGCGACTTCATTAGAAATACATTTTAGATTCTTCACTTCAATCCTATGCTATTTGAAGCAGCTATAACCGAGCTGAAGTAAAGTGCTCGTGTAAATATTTGCACTGCGTCGAGTGAGACTCCTGCTTCCACAAGCATCTGCTTTTTTTGTCTCTCTGAGTAGGACAGAAATCGTGTAAAAGGGATGTAGTGCTAACAGAAGTAATTTAGATTCCAATCCACGTCTTCGAAGTACCTTACTAAAGATGTAACAAATGTTCTGTCTCTTTCACTTATACTTGATTATGTGCTTCTGTGTGCTGAAATGGTTTCTTCTGTGATAACTATACAATACTTTGTGCTTAGGGTATTAAACACCTCACAGACTGATGTACAATAAATAGCAACTCTGCCAACCTCAAAATGCTTCAGTGTTTTTTTTTTTTCTTTCCTTTAATCTTCAGTTTGTCGATCTTCCCAAGAGAACAGGTATTTGTCTTTGTCTCCTTAATAACATTCTCTCTCTCTCTTTCTCTCTCTCTCTCTCTTTCTCTCTTTCTCTCTCTTTCTCTCTCTTTCTCTCCTTCTCTCTCTTTCTCACTGTGTATGTGTGTGCGTTCCATTTCTTACTCTCTCTTTTTCATTTTCACCCTGTCTGAAAGCGATGGCCAGAGGCTGTGTGTGCTGCCCCGGGAGACTTCAGTCAAGTAGAGCAGACAATTATCTGCAGCATGATGACGGGCGCCATGGTGACACCTTTTTTTCCCCCTTTTTTTCTGAAAGGCGGCACATTAAGTGTCAGGGCTGAGTAGCTGCAAATGAGAGCTGCCTCTCCAAAATATTACCTAAGATCTAAAACATTACCTAAGTGCTTCTCCCCTGCACACGCGTCAAACAGGTCCTACAAAGATCCAGTAGCTGTGACCGGGCAGACTGTGTCAGTCACTGCTGATCAGTGCCATGCCGGCAGAATATAAAACCCAAGAACATTATGGTTTCAGTGTGGTTTCATTTCACCTGAGTGTAAGAATGTAAATATTCATATCCCTTTATCAGAAAATGCATTTGGTAGCATACGCTCCATGAATAGGCATGAGGGCCATCATCCTTCAGAAACATGTAGCGTCTGTTCCATAGAATTACCAGAGTACTCTCAGACTTGTTCAGTACACTGAGGAAAGAGGGTTATTCATGATGTCATTCACAGTAGTACTTATAGTGTTATTCAGCATGGTATTCATACTGATATTCATAGTGGTATTCAGGGTGGCATTAAAACTGATATTCATAGTGGTATTCAGGGTGGCATTCATGGTGATATTCATAGTGGTACTCAGACTGGCGTTCATAGTGGTATTCATGATTTGCTGGGAGTTCGAAACCTCTGGACCAAGACCACTGTGCCTGAAAACTTGTTCTTTTACAGCACCACCCCAGTTTTTCTGATGGACTTTCTGTCCACATGCACACAACTGCACACACCACCGGCACAGAGCCTGTGAGTTCCTTCTGCTTGAGTAATAGAGGTTCAGTGGTTATCTGCAGTTGGACTGTTTTTTGGGTACCTTTCATATAGCAGTGGATGTGCTGTTTATTGTTTAGAAAGTGCATTAATGTATGTATTATATTACCTTTCACATGCTAGAAGTTCTATATTATGTTTAGAA
This sequence comes from Tenebrosternarchus preto, assembly GCA_025802075.1. Taxonomy (NCBI): domain Eukaryota; kingdom Metazoa; phylum Chordata; class Actinopteri; order Gymnotiformes; family Apteronotidae; genus Tenebrosternarchus; species Tenebrosternarchus preto. Next base: position 8,347,093 of record JAOYMR010000010.1, on the reverse strand, counting down.
AGTTAAAACCACCTCATGTGGAGATATATCCTGTATTAGATCCAAGTCTGAAAATTAAAAATGTAATCTGCTAAAATGTGCTTAAGGATTTAAAACAATAAACCCACCTTTAATCATAATTTTTGTCATAGCTTGCAAAGGATTTTGAGATGCACTTAAACAAACAAAGCGCCTTGCTTAGAGAACAAGTGCTAATCCTGATCAGAAGTTAATCCACTTGCTTTCCTCAAAGCAGTGGTGAGTGATGATTGTAGTGATTCTCATTCTCTGATCATTAAGAAAAGCTTTGCTGCTTAAAGTTGGTTCATGTATATGTTAGCTATGCCAGTTTGAGTGGCCTGAATGACTAGAATCCCCTGGCTTTACAATAACAACAACAACCAAACCACAAATACAGACTTCTTGACTGCTATGATTAACTCATACATCACATTAGGCCAGGGACATGTGTGTGTGTGTGTGTGTGTGTGTGTTCTTTCTTGCAGCAGGAGACAGGATTCATTAGCAACCCACTCAGCTAAACTACCTCCACCATTCTGGAGTTCAGCCTTGCACTGTAGAGTTAAAAACCAGAGCCTACTGGCCAGTAAGGCCTCATTTAGCATCTCATATTCATCACTATGGGACCTACATTGCTTAAATCTCTAGTATCTACAAGCACTGTCTTTACTTCCACCAGCTGAAGGAACCCCAAAGATCCAGCCCTAAAGAATCAGTCCTAAAGAATCAGCCCTAAAGAATCAGTCCTAAAGACCAGACTAAAAGAGTCATCCCTAAAGTTGAGCATGATTACTTTTATTAAAAATAAAAAAATGGGAAATGCGTGATGTTAAATGATTACATTTGTGACAGCTTAAACAAATGTACCTTAAGCAAAGCCATTGTTGGCCCAGGGGGAGTTTCACAGCAGGATGTGCATGTATTCTTGGACAGGGCATTAGTGTTCTCAGAAACATGTGCCGTGAAGACAGCAAATACCATGCTTCACTGCTTCAGTGCTTTGCAAATTAAGTGTAAAGCAACAGTGCCATATACTATGTTAGTACTGTGTGTTTAAATGTGTAGCTATTCTTTTAAAATGACATCATTAAGATATGGACTGTATGTAGGGACAGTCAGTATGACACAAATGTAATTTCATGATACTTGGAAACATTTGCATGACGATACATGAATCACAATATACAAAGATCTCATGATATATGAGATATGTGGTAAAATCAGGTAGCAGCTCCTTCTTACTGTGAAGTTTTAATCTGATGTCTAACCTCCATTCAGCTCCTTAATTCTATGAACTGTGCACTTTGATGCAGGAGACCTGATCTTTAGGGGTGGCACTACTAAGTGTGTGTGTGTGTGTGTATGTGTGTTGATTACTAAGTTAATGTTGCAGACACAGTGGTAATACATGATGTTTGTTTTGATAACAATTCAACTAAATCTGTTTAATTTTATATATTTATGTAGTCCTATCATTGGCAGATATAATGAGAGATATAATATTGATTATCTACTAGGTGCATTTCTCTCTCTCCCATTCCTTTTCTTTCTCCATCTGTCCCTCCCTTTCTCCCCTCATTTCTCTGTCTATCTCCCCCCAGCACATGGTCATGCTGTTCACACTGTTCCTTTATGAAACGGAGTTACTAGACCTGGGTGTTAAGATTCAGCTGCCATAGTGAATCATATTGATTCTGCCATATAACCTGCTGCAAATAAACCCAATAAATTAGTCTTAGTGCAAAAGTTGTAGTGTGACATTCTTGTGATCCATAGAGAGGAGAGAGAGTGAACTCACAACAATCCCAGTTGAACAGGTCCAAAGTCTGCTTTTCAAAAATAGATGAGAACATATGGCTTAAATCGGCAACTGGCACATCTGGTGATACATCAAACCCAATGAAACATCTGATAGGACACAGAATTAATCTCTGTCAAGAAAAAAAGTGCAGTTTTTGACAGCAGGAGAAGCAGTTCACCTGAGCTATGGTTCTCTCTTCCTCCCTGTACTATGGTTCTCTCTTCCTCCCTGTACTATAGTTCTCTCTTCCTCCCTGTACTATGCTCCTCTCTTCCTCCCTGTACTATGGTTCTCTCTTCCTCCCTGCACTATGGTTCTCTCTTCCTCCCTGTACTATGGTCCTCTCTTCCTCCCTGTACTATGGTCCTCTCTTCCTCCCTGTACTATGGCTCTCTCTTCCTCCCTGTACTATGCTCCTCTCTTCCTCCCTGTACTATGCTCCTCTCTTCCTCCCTGTACTATGGTTCTCTCTTCCTCCCTGTACTATGGTCCT
>JAOYMR010000010.1:8320697-8336765 GCA_025802075.1 Tenebrosternarchus preto | reverse complement strand
TAATTTTAGATTTATGGCTATACATGCACTGCCTTTGTAAATACCCTTTAAAAACCAAAAGATAAATATTTATGAGGAGAAAAACTAGGTTTATGGAGAGTGTGAAGTCCTGTGCACAATACATAGTTTATGCATGGAGAAGATGCTGTTTAAAATGTTATGCACTGATTTTATCATATTGATTTGATCATCACATCACACTGATCTGAAACTGTGAAGAATCTTTTTCAGTTGAGTTCCTGCTCATCTCGTTATTTCTAGTGGGTCACTTTATTGATATAAGGTGTAAAGAACCATAGAAGACTGCCATCTTTCAAGAGAAGCCGCTCTCACTAATCCAGTGTGATGTGTCTGCTGGGAGTTTTTAATATGAATTTAAGGATCCTGTTCTCTGTGTACCTGGATCTACATTTTAATGGAGTCATTACTGGATAGGCAGCTGGTTGGGAGTGCTAAGTTTAAATGGAGTCTCTTTTGTCTTTGAGAAGAGTCTCATCAGTTCTCACTGAGGGCTAGACCTGCACTAATCCATTTTTTCCACTCTGATGTGCCTTTGTCTGACTATAAGTGTGACACCATTGATACGACTGGCTCACCATGGACTGCTTCATTGCCTCCAGTCTTGGTCCAATAGAAAACTTTAAATATGGTACAGAGAGTGGAGCCACTAACATTAACACCTGATGTGTTGCAAGTCTAGAAACAAGCAGCCTTTGAAAACAAGTGTGTGTGTGTGTGTGTGTGATAGAGATTCTTTGATATGCATTAGCTGTATAATAAGTGAAGATAACATAATAATCAATATTACATAGTGTTCCACAGATATTTTTAACAGGAATTAAAAGGCCTTTAAAAGGGGATTTCTGTTTGTTTCTGCGTATTTGAGAGTCTGATCGGCTATTTCTTTACATCATAATACAGATAAAAGAATCAAGATTCAAGATGAATTGTTAATGTAAAAGCATGAAGGAACAGAGTTTTTGTTTATTTATTGAAACCTAACAAAACAAGTTCAAATAAACCTTATAGGTTCGGTAAGATTTTTTGTTGGACTTTAGTGCTGAATCTGTGCTGTTTAACCCCAATGACCCTTAACCCCAGTGACCCCCTGAGTGAGCCGTGTCTTTATATACACATGGATTGAATGCCAATAACTGGATGATTCAGTAACTGGGAAAAATGGCTTTCATTGTTTTGTGTGTTTTATACTGTGAGGTGAGATTTCATAAGCTCAGGAATTTATCCAGTGCTTTTTTCCTCATTTTTTGGCATGTAGCTGGCATCTCATAGACAGTGAAATCCACATTACCCCACCAAATGTGCCTGGGGAGAGCTCTGTGTAGTAAAGAGTAGTCACAGCATGTTGTGCTAATTGCCTTGCACTGAGTATAACTTTCTTGGCTAAGTCCCAATATCATAAATTACACCCAGTTTAAATAGCTTGAAGATCTTTCCTGAAGCCCCACACAGGTTTACACCTCACCCGTGTGTTATCCTGAAGCATATGAAGACATGCTCTGTTTTAGTCTGTGCCATACACAATTTTTTTTTTATCTGGATTTATATAAAAGTATTTCATTTTTAGACTATATTTTTAACCTTTCCCCATTATGTGGTGCTACTCGCATGTTTAGTTGGATATGATGTCACTGATGTGAAGTGCAGACATCCATCTCTGGACAAAGAAAAATGGCTCATGCTGAAAGCAGAGCAATGAGTTTAATTTACACAAATGATGACAACATGGACACATGCTGAATATTAATATTTTCCAATAATGAAGCTCCTGGATGAATCTAATCTCGCTGACACAAGGTCTAGCTAGCAGCCAAAGCCATTATCCACCTTTACTGCACAGTACTCTAATACTCCCCCACAGATCTGAACCTTAACACTTGGTCATGGGTTTGGTGATGTTCAGAGCTTTGTGTGTGCCACATGTAGGATATATCAGTTCTTGAGTAAATACTGAGGATGTAAAGGTTCACACTAGTGTAAAAATGACGAGTGCAACAAATTTCTGTTTAACATTGGGTCCAGTTTTAGATTTTCTCCTTTGAAGTTCTGGTACTGGTGAAGCTCAGAACAGTGTATGTAGACCTACAAGACATTATTTATGCAACACAATAAAACAGTTCTCCTGATTATACAATAAACAGCTTTATGGGTGTGTGTCTGCTTAAAATCAATACTGTACAATGTTCCATTATTAATGAGGAAAACAAATTACACCGGTAATCCCTCGGGTCCCCACCCACTTTCTTGCCGTCTCTCATTACTGACTCATTGCCATTTAAAGTTCTGTCAACAGTTTGTCTAGGGGATCTTTTACAGAGGTGAGTTTCAGTTTTCTGTGATTTTACTATAGGTGTGTTATCTTAGTAAACAAGCTTCTGTTAGCCTGATGCAGCCGATTAACTCACTAGTAGTGTTTGGAATAGCATCCGGGTCTCAGCAAGCACTTATAATTTATACATTTATAAGAAAGCATGAAAATTATTTCATTTGCGATTTAATTTGAAAATAACCAGCCCACCATAAATCCTTCATATAACCTTATATAATGTTGTGAGCTCATGAAAGCTTCCCTAAATATTTTGGTTTTTCAATCAGTACAAACACTTAAGGTGCATAATTCACTGATCTGTGGTTCTATTCATCTGTTGTATTTTTCCCTCTTTTTCTTTGTGTGTAACTCTGCATTTCCTCTGGTGAGAAAAAAGCAAAGACGCCTTCTGTCCCAAATCTTATTAACGCTGTGCAGTTGCTGTTTGTTTAGCTGAGATGGGCAATCAGACTGAAAATGTTCAAATACGTGGCAGCACTGTTCTCTGCAAGCAGGCTAGTGTACAGAACCTCTGAACCTTGACCTTTGTGCTTCAAATGTCATATTTTTTCCTTCTTCTGACAAGACTGCCCTTTCAGAGATTGGAAAGAAGGATGAGGGAGTGTAGCTGATGTGAAACGCTGTTAACAATTTTAATTTCCTTTCGGTTCATGGGCCTGATAACATGTGTGCACAGTGAGCTGCCCACAGCCAGGCCCAAGAGAAGCAGGTCAGAACCTCGCTGAACCTGGCCAAACATCTGAGCATCAGCTCTGCATGCTCAAGGCCTATTCAGCAACACTTATTTCCAATATTGTACCATCTCCCTGTTTTTCAAACAACAGCCCATAATCTTCTGTACTGTAATGTATGAGCCTGACTCACCCAGGTTTATTCCTTGGCCCCGTTATATCGGATAAATAAGTGAGATGCAATTTATTCTGTTCTGTGAAGGTTGAACAGTTCCTGTGCTGATCTGTGACGGCCATTATCATACTCCTTGTCAGCACTATAGCGGTAAACGCCCCTCTGCAACAGTGTGGAGCGGAGATGCTGATATAGCCATCAATAATTCCATTCAGGGAGCCGTCGTTGAGGTCCTGTACCTGTAGAGGACATCGGGGATGTTGGGGTGATGGGGGTGTTGGGCTGGGTGTGTGTGTGTGTGTGTGTGTGTGTGTGGGGGGGGGGTGATCATCAGGGGTCAAGCTTCAAGTTGCTGGGTGGGAATGCTAATGACCTTCTCTCCCCTACTGCCAATGATTGCATGTCTGTGACCTCATCAGTATACTGCCATGTGGACACAGAAACTGTCACGTCTGTGCTTGTCTCCGACAAACCAACCCACCTCCGCACATGCATGCACACAAACACCCACGCATGCTCAGTGGGTTATGACACATGATGGCTCATATAAGAAATTTACTGCTTTATCTCTGGCATTTCATTCTTTTTTTCCCACTAGGATTAAATTGGAAAAGGGGAGGGTTTGGTGCTGGTGTCTCTCTGCTGCTAGTGAAGGGATGGATGGTAAAGGGTCAGAGCTCAGTCAGGTCCTCCTGTCCCACCCTTTAATGCAATACAGCATATACAGAAGGCAATCTGAACTCAGCCAAAGACTTGAATGCAAAACAGATGGCGTGTGGGTTTTTTTTAATGGTGGTAGTCTTTTTTTCCCCCATTTCAGAGCCCAACGATGACTCTCTAACTATTTTCACCCACCAAATGGTGTGCATACAGGATGTTTCACACAATGATCCAGTGACACAAAGAAAGATAATCATCAGCCTAAATATGTAACGTTGCCAGACTGTTATGATGTAGAATTGTGATGTCCTGGTCCAGCCTTTACACACTGCTCATGATCAGCACATGCAGCAAAATATATGCTTTGATACATTTTTTTTTTCCTGCTACTGAGTTCAACTGCTAAAAGCAGTTTACTTTAATATCACCAATTACTTTAATTACTTTAATATTTCCTATTCCATGTCAAATATTTCCTAGTCTCTTTGTTTCAGATTTCCTGTTTTTTTCCTGTATTTTTTCACTCTCTGTTTAAAGTTCCACATTCTTTCAGATTCCCTATTGCCTCTCCTTTTAAGAATCCCTGTCCCTCTGTTTCAAATGTTCTATTCCTTCTGTTTCAGATTCTCTACTCCTTCTCTCTATGTCCTATATACTTTCTCACTTTCAGTTTCTCCTTCAGTGTGCTCTGTCAGTGCTCCTCCACCTCTGTGCTCTCCTTTGTTTTGTGCCATGTGTAATGCTTGAGTGCTTTGTACTCAGACCCATTCTTGAATAAATCTTGTGAATATACTGCACTCAACCATGTATGGGCCACAGTGGATCAGTATTATACAGAAGAGCTTGACCAGGCTTTGGGCTACAGGAAGCCAGTATTATAAAGAAGTGGTTGAGAGTATGAGCCACAAAAACCTGACAGCAGCTGGAGATCTGTCTCTTCTCCATCTCCTCCAAACACATTTCACTGTAGCAGCCTAATGTCTTGGTGTTATGCAAAACTAGAACCAGCTCCCAGTTCAACTTTGATGTGCCCTTGGGAGAAGCACTTTTTCAATCCAGATTAAAAACCATTTCCATTCTCTTGTGCTTATAGTAGAGCTCTTGCACTCTATCTGGCTATCATAGTTACCAGCCTCCACTAGTCTCCACACTTGATCTGTTTCACCTGTTCCTCGTTTATCCCTCATCTTAAGTGTCTGCTCTTAAGATCAGTGTTTTCACTCGTTGGGGACTGATGCTTTCAACACTCTTTATGTTATCATTTGTTCCTGTTCCTGTCGGCTAATTGTTTTGCTACAGAACTGTTACCAATGTCGACTTAAATGTGTTGTAGTGCTATTGTGTCAGTGTTTTTGTGGTCTTCTTGAAGAAGCACCACTCACACCACTCGCATCAGTCTAATTTAAATATCTTATTATAATCAAGTATATCCAACACAAAAACACTACTTAACAGCAACTTCACTGAGTCAAAAGCTAACTGCCATTCTGATAACTGAATGAAAGGGACTCTGTCGCAGAACGTTGGTAAGAGTTAACGCAAGCACCGAATTATTTTTGCAGTCATTTGTAGAAACCGTATCCAGAAAATGTCTTGGTTCACAGTTTAGAAGGAACAGAAAAAGCAATGATGACTTGCATCCAAAAGCTTCACCTGACTCTATCCTACAACTTTTCTGAGGTAAGAAACAATTCCCTTTCTGAAGCCAAATTTGGAAACCGTGAAGCACTGTGCAAATATCTGCACGTGATATCTAATACCTGCAGGTGATGGCCCCATGTGTTCCCATACACCACCACATCATCTAGGCAAGCCTAGATTCATTAGTCAGTGGAAAATTTACATGTGTATTCTGGAGTCTGAAGGACCTCAGTATGTTGCTGGAGTAGAGGATGTGGATCTTGTGCTTGTAGGGTAAGTAGCCCATGCCAATAACATTTTGGTAAGCCGAGCTTTTTACGTTGCAGAACCAGTGCAATTAACACAATCTTTCATTTGTGGTAGATAGAACAAGTGTGGATTCATGGCATTTCTAAAGTCAGTGTGTAGGTAGTGATTACCACCTGGCTTTGAAATGAGCGTTAAAAGGCATGGATACCCAAAGGCCAAAATGTATGGCTGTTCTTAACTAAATCCTCTCTGTCTTGCTTTAGGACGGCACGTTTGGCGGGACTTATTTGGCATGGAGTCTGCGTGGATGGCGTAATGGCCACTGACATCAAAGTCTTGGTGGATGATGGAGCTGCAAGACTGAATGTCAGAAAATAAAATGGCGATATTTACTAATGAGTTCCTTTTATGTCTGATCAAATGTCAGATGATGAATAACTTGGTATCTAATTTCAGTAAGGGTCAGAGTTAGGCAAATGACCATGGGGGAGTGTACCCGCTGATCTTTAGACCATCATGGATTCATGGGAGTATTCAGTTGGGAATGCACTTTGGACCGAGGCAACCCCTGGAAGAGGAGACGGTGAGGTAGGTAAGATTAGGACCAAACATGAGCCTTCAACACGAGTTGTTGCTTAGTTTTTCTCTTCATAGAAACCTGAGAAACAAACTTCTAGAAAGGAACCTGGTCTAAGTCTGTTTTAGATTCTGTTCCTTTGGAGTGCATCAGACTAGCCCATGAGGTGGCCAGACCTTGTAGCAAACATGAGGTAAACTCCATTTCCAGTCCTTTCCAACAGTGAAACAATATTTACAGCATGTACTTGAATGTTGGATGAAAGCTCTGTGCCCTCAGACTCATTACTAATGATAAGCACTTGAAACGTCATGTTTTAAGTTCCTGCTCTCTCCTTCCATTCTACATATGGCAATCTCCTTATCAGCCTCTATCTGCAAAACATGGATCAAGCGAAGTTACTTTATTTTATGATTTTATTTTTGCTCTTTAGACTTAACATTTTTTCTAGTCTGATTATTTTTGATTCATGCATAGAATAAATTTCAGGTGTAATCTTATTTTATTCTGCTAAGTATGTGTAGAGCTTTCATTGTATATGAAATTCTTTAGAAAAAACATGTTTAGAAATCTTTCTATAGAAATACAATCAAACTCAATAAAAATACAATTAAAACAAAATGCCATATATTATAGAAAACATTTAAAACTTCGCACTGAATCAACCAATACTTCTGACGCATCTGTTTTCCTTTATACTTGTATGATGCTCAATAATGACCTTAATCAGGACTTGCTAAGGGTTTTAAAGCCATATTTGTACAGGTTGTGACTGTCTGAAAACAGACCTAAGATCACAGAGCGAACCTACAGTTTTGCCATCTAGGCATATTGCTTGAATATACATATTTTAACAAATGAGCAGAGAGCTGTTTAATATTGCACATTAATACTACTATACAACATCTGGTAAAATTATGCAATTCTGTCTCAATATAATTCAGATGCATTTCAGTTAATGGCAAAAAATGCTGAAGTATTAGTGAAGAATTCTCAGATGAAATTACACGGAGGTCTTGCTCACATTGTCCAATCAAGGCTAAGGAATGGGCCCTAAACCCATTAGTTCCAGTCTAGTGTTTCTTCTTATAAAATCTGATGGTTGCCATCCCAGCATCTGGACCTGGGTTTGGTGCCAGAAAGGAGGTGTGAGGGTGTGATGTGTGATGATGCAAAAAAAAGCCATTATGAGCCCTTCCTGTGCGATTTGGGTTTGACCTTCATGTGCATCGTCCATTAAAATACTCTGGAGGGAAGGTTTTACACCTGCACTGTATTCTAATGGGCTTCAATGTACACACATTTGCATTAACACATAAAAGGCGATAGACGTAAACCAGTATGTAAACTGCCAAGGACTTTTGTTAAACCTGTTTTAAAAAGTGTCTTTGTTTAATGCACATGTTTATTAGGAGATAAACAGGGCCATATATTACCCAATCAGCTTGTCCTTTGTTGGCCAAAAGGACAGCTGGTTTCTTTACACACTGTGTATCTGTTTTATCTACAGTATAGCTGCACATTAGTATCCTAAATGTTTCATCCATTTTTAGCTTTTTAAAAATCCCACATGCCCTCAAAATTGCAGTAAAATCATTAGATTCAATTTTGCCCTTGTAAATGACCATTGGAATGGGCTATGGCTCCTATTCAAAAGTTTTTAATTACTGTTAATTATGATTTGCATGAAGCTTTTCAGTGAGCACCCCCTGAAGCACTGGCCCCATAATTACATGTGTAAATGCCTGGTAAGCTGATGAGAACATGAGAATAGCCGTTTGCTGAAGACAGCAAGTGATAAAACCTAGAGGATAAAGAGGCTGGAAGGCACTGCTGTTTCTCTCTTATCAGACACAGGACTTGGATTATGCAGGTTAAATCAGTGTCTCTGTTGGTATGATAGTGGTAATGGAAATGGAAGCAATTACAGTAAATTGAAATGACCTTACTGAGATATAATAGATTTAGTGACTTATTATTGTGCTAAAAAGCTTAGAAGGGCATTCAAGAGCATCATGTAGTGTTCATATAGTGTTCATGTAGTGTTCATATAGTGTTCATGTGGTGCGGTACAGTCTGCACAGATCCTTCATACACTGCCCCTTGTCGTCTTTCCTTCTGTGTTACCAAGACCTCTGTGACTTTGTTTCCTAAAGCATCCTCCTGGATCCCCTCCTCCCTCCACCAATGGTTTGTGCTGTTGTCATGGCAAAGGGAGTGGCCACAATGTGCTAAATGCAGTGGTGTTAGGAATCATAATGTATGAGATTTGTTTGGTTCTTTTATATGGATCTTTGCACCCCTTTCTTAATTGCAGCTAAACGAAGGACTTGAATTCTCTCGTGGTTTCATTTTTATATCAAACTAATAAACATTTTGACTTTTATGTTTATTTTTATGCCTATTTGCTTATGTTCCAAATGGGCACCTGTAGCTGTAACTAACCTCCCCCTTCTCTGAATCCAGATGTTATTATTGCACTATACACAAAGATCAATGTAGCTGTTCACAGCATTTGCATCGTGTGTTTAACCGAGTCTTTGTAGAACTTGAGTGTCTCCCTTCTCATCATCTATATTTGTGTCTCCATTTTTGTTTCCTTAGCATGTTGTACACATGGTACACTGATGCTTTGTCAATGAGGGATGTGACTTTGTGTAATGTACTGGCTGTGTGTTTTTGCACATTACACATCCCTTTGTCTGGTCTGTATGTCTGAATGAGAGAGATGTCCACTGGGAACGAGGAGCCCCCAGCTTGTCCAGTGATTTATGATCAGAAGTAAGCTTTATTTCCATGTATCAATTAGTTATACAGAAGTATTCAGACATACTCACTCACACGCAGAGAGATTAATTTTCCACCCTGCATATAGATATTTTTCATGCCTGGCAGCAAAACGATGGTATCTGGCTTAAACAAATGAGAGAGGTCTGATGATTATTCTGGTCTGTTTCATCGTCCTTACTCACGGATATCAAATTCACATGGATGTAAATAGGTTGCTGCATGAAAATGCTGTGAAATAATCTTCATGTAGACATGCACAATATCTATACTTGACCCTTTTACCCCCATACTGCTGTATGAAATATGCTCTTGTATTTGAACCCAACTGTACTCATCATGAAAAACTCTGCCAGCACAGCGGTTATTAATAAATGCATCACACATGAATTACCACATGTTATGATAAACAAAACACTTCAATTAAACTAGAGAATATTGATTCAACGTTACTTTGGGACGGTAATGTGGAGGGGGGTTGGATTAAGCAGCCATTGTCATGTAACAAAATGTTTCTGTGCTGAGGTATTGACTGATGTGCCTCATTGACTCCAATTACTAATCCTTTAAGGCTAAATAAGTTACTCCTTCAATCTTCCTCTGCTGTGAACAACAGCACCAAAAATTTTATCTTCATTTTCCCCCAGTGTCTAAATTACCCCTTTTAACTAATTCATTAGACCCAGTGTTGGCATTTTAGGCCATTACCTCCTGCATGTTAAATGGAAGGTGTGCTTATTTGGTTCACATCACTGTTTGATTAGCATTGCTAACAGAGGACTTCCTCGCTTGTGTCTCGCTGGCTGATGTGTCTATGCCAAGTGACATGGTTAAGAGGTGACAGCAAATAAATTGGTCTCCACTGAGATAACCATTTCTGAAAGCCCGGCTCTGATTTGATGACCGTCATTAGCTTTGATCACGCTGTCTGTGAGGTGAGAGACATCCTGTTCATGATCCAGTTTAAAGCGTGTGGAGATCTGAAGACTCCACCCTAATGCCCATGCACTGGTGATCAGATGGCTTGTTTATGCGTCTAGGAAGTGCTGTTTCAATTTGATGAAGCATCCTGTTCGTATGTATTAAAAACTGTTGAAAAAAATGTGTGGGAGAAGGTGTGAGAAGGAAAAAAAAAATAAGAAGAACATGGAATTGCTTGTGAGAAAATGAGTCAGAGGTCATTGCTTTCAAGTTCTGTTTTTTTTGTCTCTGAAGAAAGTGGGTAGTATAGCAAAGGACTGAGAAGAAAGGCCACATTTAATGGAACATGCTTCCTCTTGTCCATTGGGAGTGCAAAGGAGTGTGAGACTGGGAGAGAGCTCCTATTCTATCCAGTTTCACAACCCCAGGGTCTCACAGGAGGTCTGGAGTCTTACAATGACTGTCCTGTCGCAGGGTGTGAGGCCTGCTGTTACAGTACAGTAGGTCAGTGTCTCAGAGCCTGTTTCTCACCATCGGGTGCCCACTAAACGCATATCCGCAGTTTGACTTACAGTGAGACTCAGTGAGGCTCCTGTCTCCGTGTCTCCTTTATCTCCCTGCCAGTATTCCAGTCCTCTTTCAGGACATTGCTGATGAGATTGGCTCCCCCGAGAGGCTGCAGTCTGAGGGCCACCATCCTACTGTCCTCCTCTCCCCGTCAGCCGGGCAGGCCCGTTCTTGCTCGTCTCCTCCTCTGGCACACCCCTGGCCATTTCCCTACACCATGCTCACGTTTGCCCTTCTGCTCATCCGTGCTCGCCGTGATCTGTGCATTCTCATGTCCTTTATGCTGCATTAATCTTTTGTTCCATTTTCCCCTTCATCCCATTTTCCTTTCTGTGCACGTCTCCTATTCCTCTTCGTTTGTTTAATAGTCCGAACTGATCTCACTCGTTCCTTCTAAGAGTGTGGCTGATTCCCAGTGTCTTTTTACAGTCCCTGTTCACCGCTGGGCCCAACCATTCCCTTCATCCTCCCTCACTCTCCCACTGTTTATTCCTAGTTCCTCCATGTGTTTCGCACAATCCAGATATTCCTGGCAGGCCCTGTTGGATCTAGAGGAGGCGCTACCGACCTTTGCTTAACTAATGGCTCCTTCATCACAGGGCGCTCACATCAGCACAGAGATTCCCTTTATTGCTCTTTATTCCAAATTAAAGCAGTAGCCACAACCATCCATCATGGCCAGACCTGACCTTTATCAGAGGAGATGACTGGGTGCAGATACACACATATGTGAAACACACACACACACACACACACACACATGCATACACAGATGGAGAGAGAAGTACCACATGCAGAGTGACTTATATAGATAGTCCTGAGGAACAGGAAGATGTGCTGATAAGACCTGGGTCATATCAACACTGGAGCTCTGCGCCACTTCTGCACTTCTGTATTACTTCTGCCCGGATTCAGCCCTCAAGTCCCACAGCTCTGCACAGACTGATCTTTACTCTGGTCTTACACTCCTGATTAGCTCATACAATTGGCAATTCAGCCCAATCAGGTTTGCTGTGAAGTGCCGTAGCCGTCCAGAAGCCCCAACCTCAGTCTCACATGGGAAAAGTTTCAAATCACAAGTTTCAAGTGTTGCTTCATTTCACAATGTTCTGCAGGTGTTGTTTCCTAATGTCCCCTTATGGTAACATTATCAGGTGATACTGCACTAGTACTGTGTGTCTATTTGTCTGTTGCTCTTCTTTAGTATTAGAGTGATCAGCAGTTTCAAGTCTGTGCAAAATGAAATGAAAGATGTGAGGCCCTTTCTGTGTCTGAAAGAACATGTTATTTTGTCTTACTTTTTTAGTCGTTTGGGACATGAAGGTTTGAGCCTGCTAATTTACCCCTCACTCCAGAGCTCTTGGAACAGCCATTACAAACCATACAATAATCTTTCACATCAGGGTTCCTTTTCATTGTAAGTTACTTGTTTTTTTTTTAAGGCTTTGGGACTCTGATTTAAGAAAGGCACTTTACGTTAAGTGCCTTGTCTGTGATACCTTTTATGCAAATTGTGCACAAGGGAGAGTAGGCAAATTACAATGACTACTTTGCACATGGAATTACAATGTTAAAAGCAAAACTAAGTGTCTTTGTCTGTCTGGATAATTGCAAATGTGATGACGCACAGCAGTGGAATTATAGAAGTGCATGTAGCATTGAATATTACATTATAACTACTTTCATCACAAGTCTTCTCACTGTAAGGTAGAAGTGTGTTGTAGTGTTGTGGTTGAGTGTGTTACAGTGCTGTGGGTGAGTGTGTCACAGTCCCATGTGTGAGTGTTGCAGTGCTGTGGTCGAGTGTGTCACAGTCCCGTGGATGAGTGTGTTACAGTTCTGTGGGTGAGTGTGTTGGGGTGTGAGTGTGTTGGGGTGTGAGTTGAAGGTGAGTATGTAAATGTGGTATTATAATTGCAGCACTCATGGCCAGCTTTGTTCAGGCTTTTGCAGCAACAGTGCAATGAATCCAGAGAGAAAAATTCAACACCCCCTCAGTCCTAATGACAGAACACTGTCATACAGCATCAGCATCTTCACTATGCTATTCTGGTTTTTATTGTTAATTTCCTCTGTTTTAAATGCCCTCGCAATAGGAGCGGATCAGAAATTGCTTGTGTTTACAAGCTCTGTGTTCAGTGAGCTAGCTGCAGCATTGGAGGACTGTAAAAGGCTGTAGATGGCTCATAAATAATGAAAGCAGGCCATTTTGAAGAAGCTTGGGTTTGGGAGTCTTCCTTTATGATACCCCAGTGTGTCTTTATAATGATGAGGTTAATGAGGTGAGCGCAAGAGATCAATTAATTTTCCAAATCAATATGAGTTCTTTTATTTGCCTCTTTCTGCTTTTTTTAGAGCTTCTTCCAAGAATTTGCAGTGGTGCTTCTAAGTGTATAGTAGTTATGTTAATCTCACTATTTATTATTTACAGACCTCCAGGACCATGCTCTGAATTTCTATGTAAATTTGCAGATTTCATCTCAAACCTGGTCATTTCTGTGGACAAAGCATTAATTGTTGGAGACTTTAATATTTATTTTGGTAATCTTGAAGAGCCTCTGAGAACAGCAGTGGTGTCCATTCTAGATTCAGAAGGGGTCATTTAGAATGTAACAGGACCTACTCATTACAGTGGCCATACACTTGATCTTATACTGACATTTGGGTTCAATATAGAAAATATAGTTATATGTCCACAGTCTAAAGCTCTCAGATCATTTCCTCATCTCATTTAAAATATGTATTAGCCAAAACTGGTGTATTCTGCAACACTACTGCATAAAACACACATTCACACCAGCTACTCTCAATATTTTTATCAGTAATCTGCCAGAGCTCTCAGCCTTGATTGGCTCACTGTCTGACCCCACACAACGTGTCAAAAAAAGAGGTCACAATGAACACTGACATTTGCCTGCAGAAGTCAATTTGTTCTGAAAATTGTGTTTTTTGTGTGTATTGTATACATATTTCCTGTATTCTCTGCTTCTTAGTAATGAAACAGCAAGAAGTATATATGGTCACAAAACAATTAATCTACTGGTGACTTGTACACTGTATCGATATTATATTTATCATATTATAATAATTATTAGTATCCAATTATTAGTATCCATCTATTCGTCCATCTTCCACCTTATCTAGGTCCTGGTCACCAGAAAATTTTAATAGTATTCTCAATTATTATTATACACAGAAATTTACCACATTGTTTTATGAGTCACATTGTTTAGTGGTATGATGCTTTTGCATTTGGCATGTTTTGGTAGAAGAGCAGAGCAACAGAAAGGAACAAGGGAATTTTTTTTTTTTTTACAGAGGAGGCATATAAGGAGACGTATACCTCACCACAGACACATATAATACAAAGGGCATTACCCACCTTGCAGCGGTGTTTCACAGAGAGCAGAAGAACACCCCAGCACTCCACCTTCTCAGGACAGAGATGCTCTGCATGCCGTGGCTCAGATTGCACATTACGAAGCTCGTAGGTGTGAGAGCAGGGCTGTCTAAAATGAAGCAGATGCTTCCACCCTGTCAGTGATGAAGATTTCCTCCTCTACCTCAGGTTTTCATCAGAATCACTCAAAAGAAGGTGTGAATCACTTTTCATCTGCCGTCTTAAGAGTCGGGCATTTCAAACCAACTGCTTTTCGTTCTCAGCAACTAGTGTTACTCGTGTGCTACCGCTGTCGTTAATAATGCATACCTCACAACGAAACCTGCCGAATTAGCATGGGACCGCGCTATTCAAATGTTACGCTGCTGGAAATATAGCAGGGAAACGGAAATTTTCTTACTTTTACCCCAAAAAACTGCAATTTGAAAATCACATCTGTAATATATATATATCTGTAACTGCCACCGCATTTCATCATTTTATCATTGTGCTTTATGGAGAAGTACAATGACGATAAAAGAAATGTAAATGATTCGTATAATGTAAACCATATTTTCTGTCTGTTAAGGGAGTGATCTGATTTATTTTTTACATCAGGCAGTTTTGTAAAAGATGATATTTTGTGTAAAAGGTAGACTAAGGATTCCTCACTGAAATTAAAGAGATTCTCATTATGAGAGGAACAGGCACTTTGCCAATTTAATATCTTTTCCAAACTGTACTTTTTACATCAGGAAATCCAGTTATTAATAAATGTATATATGCTATGATACACAACTACAGTTTCTGCTATGAATCAAAATGTTGCATGTAAACAGCATTACGAGCTCTTGTGTTACTTGAAGGGTGATAAATGTAAACGTACATTAGTGTCTTACTAAGCATGATACATTTCTGCACAACATAGTGTTAATCTAATTTAAAAGGTCAAAAATATTATGAAAGGAAACCCCTGCTGTACATTAGCTTTGCTCATTCATAACATTGGTTTGAAAATGAAATCATAGTTATCACCACACAGCATTACCAACACAGACATCACATATACCCCTGGACCATCGTAATCATCTAGTATTATTGCGCAGTGCCAAAGACCCTTTGTAATAGAGATGTCTGCCTCTGCCCTGTTCATTCATCACAGTATTTTCTTTCTTCCCAGACTCCTTGTTTACATGGCAGTGCTGCTCCAGACAGGCTTGAGCTATTGTCTCTCTGTCCTGCACGCAGTACCCACACGCACTCATCCAAAGCCTGATTACTATTATCTCTTCTCCACAGGCGAGCGAACCTTCTCACTAAGTGTGCCTCTTTTCTTCTCTCCTTGAGGATCCTGCATAATTTGCTGAGAGCATATTTGGGAGGTGACAGATGAAGGACAGGGGCTCACACCCTTGTGTCTGATCTGGCATGGGGCCCAAGCTGTGCGGCTCGCTCAGCTGAAGCAGCCAGAAAAGCCATCGGGAGCTTCCACACTGTTCTGCTCCTCAGCTGGGCCTCGGTTCCTCAGTCATTCTGTCAGACTAGAATAAAGTGGATTTTTTTTCCCCCCCACCATCTCATTTCATCATCCCCAGTTTTGTAGTGGAAATGACTGGGGTTCCATTACTTGGGGCACAGCTACTGCAGTAAGGTGGAGGGCTTGAGTGGGAGGTGGTTGTCTCCAGTGCCACAGCGTGATTGACAGCTTTATGATTTCAGTGTAAACTAACCGGCACCTTGCCTCCCACCTGCGCTGTAACCTCGCCCCTGACAGCCGGCCTGTGAGGCTCTTTCAGGATTGCAGGAAACTGCGCTTCCCTGGAGATTGCCTTTCAGTCACATCGTCCCTAGAGCTCACACTCACATCCATACTCCAACATATTCATTTACCCTAAACACACTCCCTCACCACTGTAATAGAAATATCGGCATTGTAACTACATTCACTGGTGTACAGGTTGTAGTCTCTGCTGTAACAACACTCACTGGTGTACAGGTTGTAGTCTCTGCTGTAACAACACTCACTGGTGTACAGGTTGTAGTCTCTGCTGTAACGACACTCACTGGTGTACAGGTTGTAGTCTCTGCTGTAAC
>JAOYMR010000010.1:8283956-8304158 GCA_025802075.1 Tenebrosternarchus preto | reverse complement strand
AGAGAGAGAGAGAGAGAGAGAGAGAGAGAGAGAGAGAGAGAGAGATAGAGAGAGAGAGAGAGAGAGAGAGAGAGAGAATGAGGGAGAGAGCAAGGAAGAGAATTGACTTCTCTCTGTGTGACTTGTCTATTTCCTGTGAGTGAAAGAGAAAGGCTGATAGTCCATCATACTTTGACTGGGAGGATTAACTTCCAGTGTGATCCAGAGCTTTAGAATACATCATCTGTTCCTCAGGAAGTAAAAGAACTTTCTCTATCAACGAATCCACTACTGAAAAGCCCATACTTCTGCATTTTTTATTGCGATCTAATCCACCGTGGTTCTTTTCGGTATTACTGTTCTACAATTTATGCTGTGTCACACCCAGCCCAGGGGCTTTGACATGGTTGTATCCATATACATTTTTATCACTTTATCAAGTTTACACATTGTGCGCCCATAACGTAACTCAAGCCACCTCCCCAGAGTAACTGGCAGTAATGCTTCTCTGTAACAAAGCCAAGCAATGAAGGCAGCATTAGCAGGCTAATTAGCATGGCCTCCTGGTATGAGCAGGCCAAATCCATTTCATCACGCTGTTGGCAGTGGGCAGGCCACACTACGGTGAGGGCGTTCTGTTAGCTGCCAGTGTGCAGCACGGGGACAGAGATGTGTGTTATCATCTCATTCTGCAGACATGACCAGTAAATCTTCTTTCATAACCATAGACAGTGAAACTGTGAGGAGGTTTGGGGCAGGGCTGGCTACACCTAAGCTCATGCTTTGCCTGTGCTTTAGAACTCCTCAGAGGAGTATCACCAATTGACGATGCCCTCCTGGTTAAGTATGAATGTGAAATGCGCTGCTGTAAATTTCACTACGCTGTTAACAAGGTCCTTCTGCTACAGTTGCAAATGGGCTTTGAGCATGAACAACAGATTCCCTGAAACACACTTCTCCATGATGAATGTATGTACGTCATGCTAGTTCTCTTATTGATGGGATCTGTGGACTGCTTGACCAGTGGACCAGATGGCGCTAACCTTGCTATGGCCTTCCCGTGAGCTCCAAAAAGCGCCATGTTACATCAGATGTAAATAAACCATCTATTCCCCCTCTATCAGTTAGGCTGTAGTTTGTGTAGTTTCTGGAAGACAAAGTTGTTTGGACTGAACCAGGCTTAGGGTTAAAAAGAAATTATAAACAGATAGACACTAAGGAGAGATCCAATTTTGCTGCCGAGTTTTGCTGAAGCCATTAGTTCAGAGTATCCCTGCAGCATCTCCAAGCCTGTGAGAGTACAATCACGCTGAACACCCGAGATGTTCATGTCCCTCTCGCCCTTCCCTCACTAAAGGCCACCTGCAGGACACAAGCAGTATGTATTTCTGTTCCAGTCTTATCTGGGAATAGTTGAGGATATTTGCAGGTTGCATAGCTTTTTTTCGGGGGGGGGAGTTCAGCTGTCAGATCATTCAGATGGACCAAAAGCTAAGAAGCCCCTTTCTTCTGTGGTGCTGGTGAGATCAGGGACATGGATGAGCTAAGGTTATTTCAGGTTATTTATGGTTAGTTTAGTGTTCAACCTGTTTAAGATTTGCTTTGCTTTTATTTGCTGCTCTTTTGTTCCCTTCTGAAATACATTTGTTGGGTCCTCGAACACAAATAAGTGTTGCATTATTCAGAGGAACAAAGACTCAAGGCAGGTTTATAATAAGCCATTATGGTGTTCAGAGTAAATTCATTATAGTTACACATGGAAAAGAATAAAACAAGATTGCTGTTTTTTCCCCCAAGATTGGTTATTTAGCAGAAATGTTAAAAAATTCTATATTATTTATGTATTTACTGCAAATAATTTACAGTTTAAAGAAATTAAAACCATAAAATCATACTTCATATGACTTCTGTACAGTAGCAGTGAGAGAAATTCTATTTTAAAAGTGTTACATTTAATAGTGTGTTTTATTCTACTGTTTTGTCGAAATGTGTGGAAGTTCAGTGAATAATAATCGAGAATAATACTGGTGCTTGTCTCTGTTATAACTTACAAAATGCCTTACATGTTTAAATGTAAAAGAATTTAAAACATACAGACTGTACTTACTGTGCTGGTATAAAAAATCACTCAAATGTAATTGTTTTATTGTTGACCTCACATGTAGCATGTGAACATTGTAACAGTTCTGCTTGCTTGTTTTCTGTGTGCTTCATGAGCCCATTATTAAAGCAACATATTTAACAATGTTCATTTTTAAACTAATGGAAAAACGCACGTCAACCTAGGAACCCAATCACTCTAGAAACCTTATCACCCTGACCATATAGGACTATAGAGAAAGAGGGAGCCTTTGTTTTGTCCATGTTAACACTGGATAGTTAAGAGTAGACCATTGACACACACACACACACACACACACATCATGCAGGCCCTTTGGCTGAGAGAACAGCAATAAACAGCCCTATTTCTACTGACCGTAGCAGGGCCTCTGTTTCTGGCATAGAGGAATTAGAAAGGATTGAAGAGTTTTGCTGGAATCCCACACTCCCCTGCAGTTCTTGGGTCCCTTTGGGTTTCACAAACCTGTCGAAGCACTACTGATCTTGGCATGCCAGATGAACACCACAGGAGAGCAAGAGGATCAGCATTTGATGTTTAGTCTTTCTCTCTTCCTTCGCTGTAAGGAGTTTAAGGGTAGAAAGATGGTAGGAAACATTTTGAAGTGACATGAAGAGACTTTGGAGGAAGCACGATTACACAGCTAAACCTCAAGAACAATTGAGTTTTGAATGTTGGGGTGCTGAACCTCTCCCTGTTAAGGACCTGTCATGATGTGTGTAGATAAAAAAAACTGCTGGGAAAGCATAAGGAGGAGAGCTTTACCAGGAACACCTAACAACATGTTACAGAGGAGCACAAAGTGAAGATGCTCTGATCGCAGCCATACTGTCACGATAATAGCAGTAATTTGTGTGACAGATAGTGTTGGGAAAAACACAGTGGTTTCAATGGATCTGTTTGACGTTCAGGGACTGTGATGTATGAGGTCCATTTAATTCTAGTAAATCTTAATCCGTAACAATTATTTGGAGTGTAAATGAATGTTGTATATGTGTGTGGGTTTAAAATGCATTTTGTACCCTTATTGAGTTATTATTTAAATAAGTAATATATAGCACACGTACGTTTTAGAAGCACCTATTCGAATTTTTATTTGATGTGCTCTTTTGTCTACGTTTAAGTTATTCCTTTGTATGGCCCTTCCAAGCCCACACATGGTAGTCTGGCTAGGAAATGATGCTGCAAATTGACTTTAGGATGGATCTGCTCTTCTGTGGTCCAGTGTGTGTCCCATCCAATTTCAGTCTTGACCAGCCCTCAGTCAGGTGTGCCAGACCTGCATGTCAATGAAGTTTATTCTCATTCACTCCCAAGTCCAAATATGCCTGACTTTGCCATAATGGCTACAGCTAAGCACACAATGACCTGATATTGTGCTTTTTATGGAGGAACAGAAGATCCCATATTGCATCAGTGTGTCTTGGGCTTGAATTGTGGAGGTGATAAAATCACCGCATTATGAAGCTTATGTCTGGCACCGACTGCGAATCTCGCTTCCGTGGCCCTGTTTCTGCTTTACGGTGCATTAGAGGTAAAATAGTGGTCCTCAGAAAGCCATTTGGCACCTAATTGAGCAATCCTATTACTTTCTACTCCCACCAGGAAGAGACTTCAGAGGTGTGTGAGCGAGGTGGAGAAATACGGAAAAGGGAATCGGATAAGTCTCACTGACTGTATTTAGTATGCAGCCAGATATTGAAACAAACCCATTGAATAGCCTCAATCGTGGTCTTGTGTTTACAGAACGGCCATGTAGAGTTTGTAGAGTTCTTATTCATCCATTATTTCATGAATATATCCATTCAGATAAAAAAAAACAACAACAACATCTGTTTATTAATAAACTGCTAATCAAAGTGGTAAAGCTGATCAAAGTGGTATTATCTTGCCTACACAGCAGAGGGCCCGAGACTGAACTTGTGGTGATTAGTGATAAATAGGTTCATTGACTTCCAAGTCATGATCTCCTCATTTCAGGGCCAGAGTACACATCCGTATCCTCAGCCAGATATTTTCATTATAATTATGGGACATTTGTAATTTCTATCATTAAATGAGCCTTTTACAGTTACCCAGAGGGAGCATGTAGATTGGATGATGCTGAGGGTTTATGTAAGTCCGTTCAACCCAGCTTGCACTGATGAGACATCAGCATGCACCGTGCTGGTGGGCCAACAGCACACATCTGCCTCCTCTCTTTCACAGACATTTCAGGTGGAGTGTGCAGAGAATTACAATTTACTGTTTAGTGCGTGTGTGTGTGTGTGGGGTGGGGGGGGGGTTGTTCTTTGTATAATGTTCACAAGTGCAGGACCATGAAATTATGGAATAGGTAAGATATTCAAACGTTACCTACACGAATTTCAGTCCAAAGGGTAAACTGATGAGCTAAGTGTTGAAAAAAATATTAATAAATATATAACATTAGGTTTTTAATACAATATTTAATTTAATACAATAATGTATTTTCATATGTGATTCTGCATCAGGTGCATCATTATTTTTTGCTGTATATATCAGTTTATTAGATATTATAGTTGCTTATCCTGGTTTAATTAAGTGAATTAGGGGTTGGCTAAAGTGTAATTTCTAATGAAAGTAATCATGAAATACTGTAGAAAAGACACATCTTTCAAGATTTTAATCCATTAACAAACTATAATTTACATTAAATGTATTTATGCCAAAGCTTTCCGCCATCAGCAAAGTGCCAAGAGCTGCCCCACTAGCTACACATCCCAGGCTAAAGTCACTGTGACATTTCCAGTGTCCAGGAGACATCAAACCCAGCACCATAACCTCCAGAGAAAAACTGGAATAAAATGGCTGAAATTAGCTATAAATGATGGTGAGAGATACATTAGTATGCTAGCTTCAGTTAAACATGGTGCTGCATTGGTTTTTCACTGTGGTAACAATAGGGTTTTGCACCTTAGCCATGAATTGTGTTAGATGTTGGCTTATGCTATAGTAATGTAATAACTGACAAGCTTTACTAAATGGTATATTGTCCATGCTTCCAAAACTATTACTTCACAGCACTACTGATTAACCAATAAAACATAACACTATGCCCCACCCTATTCTTAAATTGACATGGCCAAGGAAATATAAAATAATAGCTTGCGTACTGAGACATAGTCCAAAAAGAAGGAAGTATTTCTCCACACCACTGGGACACCGTGATAGTTTTCACCAAGAGGAAAACCCAATTTCTTGTCTGCTCCATTGGCTCTGAGTACACTTAGGGACCACATCACTCAAACCATTTGCTTGCTGGGAGTAATTGTGCCAGGACAAGGCACAATGTTTATTCATGCAGTCATGCGATTTTAGCCTTTCACCTGCTGGTATCTGTTGAATATGAAAATGTGTTCACCCTCTGAGCCTCCCTGCTGCTACCTTCACACATAAAGATACTCACAAAATCATACACACACACACACACACTTCTTTGAGAGATTAGCATCTTGTCTGGTGCTTTGGGTCTGTACCAGTGATGTGGAAAACATTCTTTTTCAGGTCACTGTGGTTTTTTTGCAGGAATGGCTGTGGTATTTTGTGGGATTTCTTCATAACAGCACTGAGGAGGCAGCATGACTGTGGCTGGTGAATGGACTGTTCCTCTAAGGCCCAGAAATAAAATACATGCCTGATCAATCCCAATTACATGGTATTATATGTACTTGCTTCACTCCATGAGAGAGAGGGAGATGGAGAAGGAGATGGTGAATTATCTGTAATAACAAGCAAAGAGTAAGCGCTTAAAATCTTGGCTATAGATTGTGTTGAAAGCGCACTGGGGAAATTATGAGCCGAGCCTGTTGTATTGTTTGCTGGCCCAGTTCCCAATGGCCTGAGTGAAAAGGTCCTGACGCTCCTCTGAGACCAGCTGCTGAGTGGACAGTTGAGCAGGAACAGCTGCTACCATGGAGGAAGGGCAGAATGGGCAGGTGGCCCTGGGCACCAAGGCCAGGCACTATGATTTCAGGCTGGCATTCAGTGCCCTGTCCAGCTCTAGGGCAATAATCTTGTGTCAAAGTTAAAGCTGCTGCCTCCCTAGAGACCCACCTGAACCTTAGAATGGTTAACTCCAAACTAACTCCAAACCCAACTGACTCCAAACCTAACCAAGTTCACGCTGACCCAAATCGAACTCCTCACTGACCCAAATTGAACCAAATCCAAACTGGCCTAAAAATGAACTTCAAATTGACTATAGCCATATAAAAACCCACGTCAGTTAATCTTCAGAAATCTTTTATGAAATATTAAAAAAATGTGCATCATAGACATACAAAAAGATGTATTCATTCAAAATTTGGCAGCATCCACTGTGAACATGTAGTGTGTTTGCCTCAGTGGCTTTAGCTCAGGTAGTTTACCTCAGTGCAGGTACATCACTGGGGTTACCTCAGTGGCTTTAGCTCAGGTAGTTTACCTCAGTGCAGGTACATCACTGGGGTTGCCTCAGTGGCCTTCGCTCAATTGGTTTGCCTTAGTGGAGTTTCCTCAGTGGAAATACTGGCATGTAGGAAAGTGAGACACATTTAAAACACATCAGTCCAAGGGTTTGGATGCAGCCCACATTTGTGTGATTTCCTTGGGTGAACCCAGTTCATCAGGTTGTCACCAAGCTGATTACAGGTCAAGTCAGGTATGTGCTCCGCTCAGCTGCTCCAGTTCACCATGGAAGTAGGACAGCTCAAGTATGCCTTCTTCTTTTCTGCCTTAGACCACTGTGTCCAGCTCAGGATGGAAACTAAGGTACATCCAAACCCTATCAGCATGCAGCTGGAGCCCTGCAGGGGAGTCTGGATTTCTCTGCTTCCACTTCATGTTTGCTTCATGGCATCAGTGCATCGGTCCATCAGCCTTCACATCTGATAGTAGATTGTGCAAATAAGATTCTTTGTTATTAAGCAATTAATAGTTGAGGCTTTCCTCATTAACACAGCCTTGCAGTGAAGAGGAGAGTAAACGCAAGGCTTTGTCTGGTACTGAGGAATGGGTTAGAGAAGAAGGAACAGCATACCAAGTGGCTACAGGTTTCCAACTGAAAACTCCAGAACATGGGAGATATCAAAGCATTGGCAGGTGTGGTATATGATTAGATTAATAGATGATGTAAAACACTGGTGTCAAAGAAAAAAGAGAATTACACAGACCAGGCTGAGGAGGAGCTGTCCTGTTAGATCTCAAAGCGTTAATTACTCCTGATAAACCGTGGAGAGTATTCTGGCGCTATTACCAACGCAAAGACCATGCGAGGTCCAAGATGACCAGGCTGACATCTCCATCTGCATGTGTACTATAGGCCACATAGACAAAATGTAAACAAGTATCAGGTTAAACCGATTTAAGGCCTTCCAAACAACCAAATGAGCCAGTCATAAGATTATTCCTCACCTGGTGTTTGGCAGAGATGGGGAACACTTTATCTGACTCTGCATTTTATCATAAATGCAATCTTGTAAGAACGTAAAAGAAAACACCTGTCTCTGGTGCAGTGTTAATGCAGTTCTAGACTGTCTGAGGTTTTCCTAAATGAAATGTTAAGAGAATTCGTGGTTGTTTGTTAGCACATGAGCCTGGCAGAGGCAGATAAAACAGAAGAGATGGGCAGGTATGAAAACTTGAGCTGGCATGCTGTACTGGCATCAGCACACAAACGTCTACAGGCACAAGCATGGAATACGCCTCAGTGCCAGGGTTTCAATTTTAGTTCAATTTTAATTTTAGGGTTTCAATATATATATATATAATTTATTTTTAAGTTTGTTTATTTGCTTACAGACCTAGTACTGTTCTATTAATCCATCCATCCATCCATCCATCCATTCACCCATTCACTCATCCATCTGTCAATCAACAAATGCTATTTTCATTGGTAGAGAAATAAGCATG
Source organism: Tenebrosternarchus preto (assembly GCA_025802075.1). Lineage (NCBI taxonomy): Eukaryota > Metazoa > Chordata > Actinopteri > Gymnotiformes > Apteronotidae > Tenebrosternarchus > Tenebrosternarchus preto. Next base: position 8,296,150 of record JAOYMR010000010.1, on the reverse strand, counting down.
CTTGATAATGACAAACAATCTCTCTTTCATGTAAAATACATTTATCAAAACTGTTTTCATGCCTCAACCAGCAGTTAGTGTGTGTGTGTGTGTGTATATAAGGGTGTGTAAGTACTGTTTCCTGACACCTGTGCTGGACCTACTCCAGAGCTAATAGCTGTGTGTCAGCAGTGTGGGCCGTCACATCCTCTGGAGTACAGCTGACTGGCAGACGTCTGCCATCAGACTAGAAGGAGTCCTGCTGGGTCCTTAACAAGGAGCCCAATCCCCCTTGATTAGGGGCAGGGAATTCCCCTTGATTAGAAGCAGGGAATTCCCCCCAGCACAGCACACGCTTCTCAACCCTCAGGCACACAGCGGGTAAAATGAGTAATGCATACCCCGGCCTGCCAGTTCGTCCAGCCGGTGTTGTGTTTGTGTGAGCTTCAACGGCCGTGGCTTGTGCGTGCCTGCCCATGTGACACTGTGTCAGTCTGCATGCAGTGCATTTGTGTTTTGTGGTTTTTTGTGTTAGTGGAGTTTTGTGCACCTGCATGGTTTTGAATTTTCTCCAGCTCATTCCAGTTGGGAATATAGTCTCAAAATTGCTACATGAGTAATTTTCCAGTGAGTGTTCAGCGATACGGCACTCAGCTCTCTCATCCTGTTGAACATGCCAGACTCCAACACAATACCATGAATTCCATCCCGATGTGACTAAAGAATTGAGGAGTATTACAGTTACTGCATTACATATGGACCTGCTACATGCTCTGATGAACCAGTTCAGCACTGCAGTCATTGAGTCTATTCTCACATCCTCTATAAGCACTGGGATTGGCTCCTCCACCTCACAGGACTGAGCCAAACTTCAGTGAATAATCAGGACTGTGGAGAGGATTATCCGATGTCACCTGCCAACACATAAGGACATATACAACAGCAGAGCTATGAAGAGTGCTGGTAAAACCCTGCCAACCCCTCTCAACCTGGATACGACCTCACGCAACCTTTTTCACCCTGGATAACACCTCTCCCAACTCTTGCTGGCAGACCAAAGACTCAAGACTATAACAACTAGCACAGCTAGATACAGTTATAGCTTTTCCCCATAGCTGTGACCATATCAACCACAGTGGACTCATTGCACTTAACCCTATAACTGAGCATCCCCCCTAACTGCAATGTTCAGCTACAACTTGATCTATGCACAAATGTCCATTTTTCACATTAATAATAACACATATCACTGTGTCATATCTCTCCCCAGACCTTGCCCATATATACTAATTCAATATTATTTTAAAATAAGTTTTAATTAAATGGAAAAAAAAATATGTTTCTTTGTTTTCTTCTTTAATGAAGTTTATTATCTAGTACATACACGCTACAGTGTGTTAGTAGGTATGGTCTATTTCATAAGAATTTACCATAACAAATTCCTCATAGGCATGATTCTGATTCTGATTACAGGTTCATTCAAAGTATTGGAGAGCACTGAATGAAACCGCTCAGAACCCTGTAAAATTAGGCCTTACATGTGCTCCCTGTCTCCTAGGGGGACTTACAAAAAATCTCACCACTTTCTTGAAATAACTCACTTAAAATCACTTATTATTAATCTCAATCGAGTCTCTAAATGCAAACATGCTACTCTACCAAGATTAATAGGTGTGTGCTTGGATTTTATTGATTAATTAAGCAATTGATCATCACTTACATCAGTCCATCCATCTATGGTCCGTAATTTAGCTGTCTAAATCATCCACCTTTTCATCTATCATGTACCTAATAAATCAATCAATGTAGCGTATACAAATGCACACACACACGCACATACACATGCACGCACACTCATGCTCACACACACACACACACGTGTGTCATACAACATAGCAACCTGTCTCACCATGGAAATTACACAGTATTCTCAGATTTGGCCTCTATGATGTAGACCTCCAGTTCTTTTTGGCTCTTCAGATGAGACCAGCAGCCTCATCCAGCCCAGGCTCTCACCTTCCTACCTACCTCAACGTACTCATCTAACATCCACCACAGGCTCCATCCACTCACGCTGCACCCAAACCAGGGTCCAACCTCTCACCCTCCCCTCAGAGCAGACTCCACCCACTCATTATTTCTCCACTCGTCTCCACCGAGCCCTGGCTCCACTGACTCACCTTCCACACATCCCTGGCTCCCTCCAGCCTAGTCTCCATCCAACCCAACCATGATTCTGAATAAAATCAGATTGTCCTCCTTCTTCTCCATCTGGGTCATGTTGTTTTCTTAATTTAAATAGTCCTGGTTTACATGCAGGAAAATCTTCAAGTCATTAGCAGGCTTTGTTTATGTCCAAAGCAAAGGTGTTGCACTATTAAAACTGGCTTTGTGGTTAGACAGCACTAATGGTGAGTGAGCTCATATTTAACCCTGCATTCCTTCATTTATCTGTCACACATACACATGAGAGGCAAGACGCTATGAACAATTTATATAACAGTGACAAAGAGGAGTAAAACTAAATTGGAAGAAGATTGCAAGCATAATTAATTCTGACGGTGTCAGTGTAGCGAGTGCAGCTGAGTCACTGGTGTTTACAAAACCATTTTTAAACTCCTGAAAAAGAAACCTCTCAAAAACAGGGTAACCCTAGCTACTGCAGCCCCTCCTGTTATGTGAAATAATCCCTCTATTGTGTTCAGTACACAACAGATGGATTGATTTGTATACTCTTGTAAAGATAACTGCAATTTAGTTTTGCTGCTGCACACATGGTTGTTTTTATAAAGTGTTTTTTCTAGTTTCATCATTCTTCACAACAGGTGCAGACGCCCAGCACAACAACATCATTTTATACCCTGAATCAACTGTATCCCATTACTGTCATGCTTTCATTTTCTGAATCAGTGCTTTGCTGTTGTCACTGTCAATTTTTGTACATTATTATTATGGAATTGGTTTGAAATACCATATGAATAATGTGTAGATACACTGCAAAAAAAAAAAAAAAAAAACTTAACAAACCAGAAAATTTTGAAAATAAACAAGGGATTTTAACTTAAAGATTCACCTAGATGTTTGTGCTTAAGACTTTTTTTTTCTTGTTTCAAGTACTTTTTTCCTGTTTAAAGATATTTTGTGAAGCAAAATTTTCTCACCCCATTGGCAGATTTTTATTTGTTTTAAGTACTTTTTTCATAATTTAGTTTTTTTTATTATTCTTCTTTTTGACTTTTTGCAGTGTACAAGTTATTTGAATGGAGATGATGCAATTGTATAAAGACCAACAGGATATTTGGATAATTGTAAATGATTCCACTCTGAATTATTCTCGACATTCAGATTAAAGTATTAATTACACAAATGTCAGACAATTTGACAAATAGACAATGTGGATTCCTTTCTGAAGCGGATCTTTTACCACTGAGCATTTGATACATGTGTTAAGCTGACAACACTGAAAACACATCCTATCAAACAGTGTGAGTATCAGACATACAGCATATATGTCCAGAAGGGCTTTTGTGTTGTGGCCATCTAAGATGAATGTCTCCCCCTTGTGGTTATCTAACCCAAACAAAAATCAACCCACTTGATGACAAGATGAAAAAGAACAGAAATTCATTTTTGGATTTCATTCAGTATAAAACACAAGAACCATTATAACGTTACATTTGTATAACATGCATGTAATAAATGTATTTCACTGAATATATTTTTTCTTCTGTTCTCTCCTTTTCATCTCCGTCCACCTCCCTTCTCTCTTCCTCTCTCTCACATGCTCAGCTGAATCATTTGCCACCAGTGTTCTGTGTCTAATGAATAACATTCATCACAGTCATAAGCACTTTGATCACAGTTAACACATACTGCCACACTCTCATTTCTCCTCTTTTCCTGAGCAGTGAATTAAAGCTGCTGTCTCTGTGTGAGGTTAAAAGGACACACAGACTGGAGTCACAGTAACTCAACTCGACAACTCTGGTACATTTTGGTTTTCATCAGCCATCAACAGGCCATACTGAGCTTCTGATTTACCCTGTTATTGGCTTCTGGGTTTACATTACCTTATTATAAGTAAGTGCAACTTGAAGGCATGCTGGAACAGTGATAGAGCATCCCAGTGGTGGTGCGAAAAGCTCCGCACGCTCACCTTAAATTTTCACACTACAATTTATAGGTGTATTTAGCTATGTGTTAAACTATATTTAGCTGTGTCATGTATGTGTTGAACCTACACAAATTTTAACCCTGTGGTCATAAATCGAGACTGTGAGACACATGTAGCTTTATGCAAGCATTTACATTGCATCTCCTGCGGAACTAACTGCCAACAGAATGCTCTTCCTTAACAGGACATGACTGTGTGCTTGGTCTTGAGCACATGGTTATGTTGGGTCCGTACAGAGATTAGAGCTCAGTGGCTCGGAGCACAGCTCTGCTCCATCTCCCCAGATACCTCCTCATTCTCCTCAGCGCTAATGAGTCATGTACTACAGCAGCTAATGTGGCATTGAGGAGTCTTAGAGGATGGACTCATCCAAATGACTCATCCATAGACAGTAGGGAGTAAGACAGGCAGTAGGGAGTCAGAGTGAGAGAGACACGGATGAACATGCTTTAATTACCTGGGGGTTGAACTGATCTGACCTGAATGGTTCTGAATGGGCACTAAGTACCTAGTTAGCCTCCCAGTTGGTTCTGGGCCTGCTCTAAAGGGCAGCACTTCTGTAGTTGTTTGAAATAAATGGTTTTGAAATGTTAAAATCCTATAAGCTCCAGTGGCTTTGGAGACTGTTCGGTGCTTTTGAGATGAGGCTATGGATATCAGTTTTCCCCAAAAAGGGCCTCCTCAGAGTAAAGCGAACTAAAAGATCTGATAATGATGTTTTATTTTTCTTGCCTTGGCTATTGGAAAGGAACCCAAACCCATTTGGACTGGAATAAACATCTCCGCTTGTTTTTCAGTCCAGCCTCTCTCATTTTTCATTGAGTTTTTTTTTTTTTTTTGCTGTGGGTGGAGCAGTGTGCAATCGATACAGACATATCTTGCCATCTCAGCACACAGCAGGAGGACAATTCAGCAAACATACATTTTTAATCAAGAGGAATTTCTATTCCAATCGCTGACCTTCAGCCCTGAAAATTCCTCTCAATAATTCATTATTTTTCTACCTTTCAGCTCATTTCCACACACTGTCTGGTTCAGAGGGGGAGGGACACACTCTGTTCTTAGTGTATCTCATAGACTTCGGTTGGGGTGTCTGTTACATAGTTTTCTTAAATTTTGCTGATTTAATTTACCTACAAACTAAAGAATACCTCACCTGCTTCCATCAAAATGGAAATGGAGGGAAAGTTGAATGGACTAAAAGAGCATTAGTGCTAGAGTACTCTTTAAGTGGCATTCAGTATAATGCAATTTATGAAAAATTTTCTACTTTTCTGTTGAAACCATTTATTTTAATCATCTTCTCCACATGCGCTGGTGACTCACCCAAATGCCAGGCTGTATATGGTGGTTGTATCTGAATGTGTGTCTCATATTGAATTTCACAGCTGAATGAGTTCTAACCCAGGGCAAGTAAAAGAACACACTCACTGTGTGTGTGCATGTGCGTGTGTGTGTGTGTGCGCGTGTGTGTGTGTGTGTGTATTTTGAGACCCATGTGCCTTTCCAACACCATGCTGCTGCAGTCTCAGATTGTTCCCCAGTACAGTGATCACAGAAGCCGCACTCATTAAATTTCAACACTAAATTATAAATGATATTATTAAATAATAATATTAAATTATAATTATAAGGACATTATTTATGTGTGCAAACCACAAGCATAATTATTTGTACATTTCTTTTTGTAAGGTTTTGGTTACTCATATGTTTATTGTTCTGTAAAATTATACCATTTGTTGTTGATAAATTGACAGCAGAACTGTTGAAGTGGATCTGTTTTTAACCCTACACATACTAATAATCTGAGTAAAATGTGCATTTAAGACAATACAAACAGAGCTTTCAGGAGGAAGAAATACCTGGGAACAGTGACATATGATAAACATATATGCAGATCATGTAGTGAGTGAGAGCAGGAGAGAAACAGTATAGAATCTTGTAGTTACATCTGTAGTTCCTTTGATTCCCACTGAGCACAACTGGGCACTCCTGGACAGAACAGAATACTGTTGGACACTGCTGGATAAAACAGGAGTCTGTTGGACACTGCTGGATAAAACAGGACACTGTTGGACACTGCTGGATAAAACAGGAGACTATTGGACACTGCTGGATAAGACAGGAGACTATTGCACACTGCTGGATAAAACAAGAGACTATTGGACACTGCTGGACAGAACAGGAGACTCTTGGACACTGCTTGGCTCTCAGTGCTGCTTTCCCAGCACCACCTCCTGTCTGCTCTTCTCAGTCACTCAGTGTGGTCAGAATAGAGAGGCTGTTACACCATCTGGGGGTTCTATAGATGCTGTATTTCAGGACCATAAATTGTGTTCAGCATACAAAAAAGAACTAGCGCAACAATAGTTAACGAAGGCATTTACTGCAGAAATGAAAACAGCCTTTTATGTGATCAAAAGAAGATGCTTCAAATTTTTTCATGAACAAATTCAACTCTTCCACAAACCAGCATGTTTAGCGTGTCTCTAATACATTATTCATCCATGCAGAAGAGTGAAGAGAGAGACATTTTTTCTTACGGACTCACAAAATGTTCATTTACCAACCTTGTTCCCCAGTGGAATGAGCTGCGTGATCTTTCCCCAAACTGCATGCATTTGAAAGGTGACTCATGCACAAAGGGATGTGTTTATTTATCACAGCCATCATGGTAACAAATTTAACAAACTGTTAAAAAAATCACATTATTTCCCACTGCAGGATTTGGATTATGTTACCATTCACAATTTGGATTATGTTACCATTCACAATTTGGATTATGTTGCCATTCACAATTTAATTTAGCATTTTCTTTGTTATTAAATTAATAACAAAACATAATAAATCATACTGCATTCAGTTGTTCTACCAGCCCTCAGTTAGGACAAATTTAGTACTGTACGGTATGGGAGCTGTGTGTCACTGTGTTTTGGTCATACAACCCTGAGCTGGTAGCTGAATGCCAGAGTGTGTGATGGCAGTGTGTGTCTGATGAGCACAGCCAGGATTCTCTTCACTTAAGTCTATATAGAGGAACTAAAAATCATTGATGGCTTGTAGCAAGGCTGTTTATATACACTCACTGTTCAGAGAACCAATTAAAACAACCTAGTGAACGTGACATGGTCTATAAGGCATGTGCAAATGTGTCTGACGCTTCTGTACCATGTGCCAGCTCTCATCTCCAATGGAGCATTCAAATAATAAGTAACATATGATTATGTGGTATAATCCTTGCTAAACAACGTGTACAATATGTACAGATGATCAGCAAACACAAACTCATACAGAATAGTATTTCAAAACAAGTCAGACTCAGCATGCACATTATTATGCATTACACTCAGGCTATAGTTAAGCCATTTATAATTATGTGTAATAATTATGATTTGTGTATACTGTATTCTGCATGTACAAGTGTAAAATCTCACTTGCTGAGTAACAAGAAGTTCACAAAAGAAGAAGAAGAAAGTCAAAAACAAAGAGAAAGAAGACTCATTTGATCAAGTCCATGGGAACATTTACCTGTGCAGGTGTGATAGAGCAAGTGGGTGTCTTTACCGCTACAGGTGTGAGGGAGAGAGGGGACAGGATCCTGGTTTATGCAAGTTGCCATCTATGACTGGAAGGGGATGTCAGTGATATCATTTGTGTTTTTACAAGTTTTTACAAACATTGAGACACAGAGCACATTTATTTGTCCAACTAAGGTTTACGGTAAGTTGAAAAAGTTTGCTGAGTGATTTTAAAGAAATAAAGACATTTTCTCAACAATAACCCAAAGTAACATGATGATTCCAGGGGTCATTTTTGGGGGATAAATGCAGTTTGAAATGACAGTTTGGTTTTATAAGTAATGGCTGGGATTTGGTTGTTGGCACTTCATGTAGTAAAGGTTTGCTCTAAAATTTATACACACCAAACAACATGCCTCCAAAACTGACACTGACAGATTGTGTTATAATCAATCAGTCAGGCATAGCAAGTGGTTTTACACAGCTCTGTAATACCACAAGTACGATGCCTTTCAACCTCCACCTCACCCAACCCCCCTACACACACACACACACACACACACACACTCACCCACCCCACAGCATGTCATCTGTTTGAGTAAAATCGTTATGGACATCAGTGGCCAGGGGTGGGGCAGTAATGAATAATTGAACAGGGATGTGTTCACAGACTGGGAGGGAATGCTGGGAAAAAAAACAATGATGTCATTCCTCCAGAACCTACTGCTTTTTTAGCTTCTGTCTATATTTCAGTCGATATCACTGCAGTCCTGTCTCACATTCCTGTCTCACATACCTCTCAGAAAAATTAACACAAGCTGCTGCCTCTCATTGTAATGCACAGTAAGTGCCTGCTTGCCCAGGAAAAGCTGAGTTAAAGGATATTCCACATAGTGTCATCTGATATTAAGTATTTAAAGTGAAGCAGGCTGTGATAATGAGCAGGGATGCAGGTTGCATTGGAGCAGGAGGTTTTAACTCCTGAGATAAATGACTGGTCCTAAGAATGTCTGATATTTATCAGAGCCAGAACAGAACAGAACAGAACACCTCTTCCATCACTCCATCCCTACCATGAACTCCAACCAGCAGAGGGGGAGGTGCTTAAGATGAAAAATTATGGTGTATTTCAGGATGCCAGACACAACTTCATAGTGTATTGGAAAACCATTCATTAACACTATTTAGAGACTTACACCTTTGAGCTGTTGCACAGGTAGAAATAGAACAGTTGACAGTGTTCCATGCTTTACTGTGTTTGTCAAAGTAGTTTTGTAGATTCAGAGGCACAAATCCTCCCTGCAGTGCCCCTGTAGTCCATTTACCCTCATTTACACTCCAAGGATGCCTCACTGCCGCATCCCATTACAACACAGAACATACATGCACACACATGAGTGCACGCACACACACACACACACACACACACACACACACACACACACACACAAGTGCACACACACACACTTGCACACAGACACAAACATACACACACACACAGTACTGTAAGCTGTAAGTAAGTCTCTGACAGAGAGGCAGGTAGTAAGTGTTTATCATCATTCTTAATACTCATATGATATGACAGGGCAACCCTCACAGGGGCTGGAATATTCAGGCCAGGGAGCAATTAAGCCTGTCTACTGACAAAGAGAAGCTGCTTCTATTGCCTGGTGGACACAAGGGCCACTCTGTACAGCTGAGCTGCAAGTGGGGCTATTCCTAAAGGACTGCACCTCTGAAGATCAGCAAAAAGCTACCACACACACACACACACACACACACACACACACACGCACACACACACACATACACACACATACACACACACACACACACACACACACACACACACACACATTTGCTAGATAAGCAAACAGTGCACTTAATACACTTTGCACCTCCCAGTGAAAGTATATGACTGGTAAATCACCATCACCATTTTTTCTAAATGCAGGGTCATTTCTTTGGGTGCTCGTTTGGGGCTTCTCACTTCTCACTGGGCGCAGGCATGAGTGAGACCTCTCTGCTGGAGTCACCGTGAGGCCTCTGTGCTGGAGTCACCGTGAGGCCTCTGCTGGAGTCACCGTGGGGACATGGGGCCAGAACACTGAGGCTCCACTATGTATTTCCACTTGAAGCTTTTGAGGAAGCCATGTCAAACCCTATTATCCTCACATAGCCTGCTAATGTCCCAGAGAGCCTCCATCAGCCACCGACCCAGACCCTCAGTTATTTCTCTCTCTCTCTCTGTCTCTCTGTATCTCTGTATCTCTCCCTCCCCCCCTCTCCTTGGACCCCACCCCCTCTGTCTACCTATGCCAGTTTCTTGTCCCTCTCTTCCTCTCACTGGCCATGTCCCTCTCCATCTCTCTCCTTGTTCATCTGAACATACTCAGTGTTGATCTCTTCTCTGAAAGGTTTTGTGACTGGTCACACTAACCCTTAAAGATTTTAACATATGGGTTTATTACAAGTGCAAATGTATGCTGTATTGATTACAACATTAAAGACTGCCAAGAATTAATCAGTCTATTCATCAGCCTCTTTAAGGCAATGCAAATAACAATAATAATAGCAGATTTACAATAGAAGCTGAAAAACTATTCACTTAAATATTGTCAAGATTTCTGCAGCTGGGTACCCTGCTCTATAGGGACCTTTCTAATAAAATCATGCTTTTTTAGAAGCCAATAATAATAATCTTTTATTTGACTTTTATTATATAATTCATTATGTTTTGGAGTCTTTGTGTGTCAGCTAAATGTAAGATCATCATATTGAGAAACAGTGATTGGCCACCAGGGCAGGATGTCTTTTCATAGCTTTCCTGCACATTGTGGTACTGCCAAACTGCCTCAAAGGTGATTTGCTATTTAATTAGAAATAGTGCAGCTAGCATGATTTTTTAATGAAAGGACCACTTTTGCCAGGCTTGGAAAGTCATTTAGCATGTGGGAATCTCTCTGGGGAGTGCTAACTATCATGTGTTTGTGGGGTTAAGTGATTTGGAATAGGGAGTCACTTTACTGCAGTTGTTTGTTTATTAAAGATATTTGCATTGAAATTAAAACACTGTTAGTTCATGTGGACGTAATAAGAATTTTTGGTTTTTTAAATTTTATTGAAAAATCTCTGTTAATTTGCCATGAGGTTTGTCCCTACGGTTCTCTGTATTATTTAAAAATAATTTGTTTGAGATTCATTTTGATTTATTTTGGGGGCTTAGTAGACAACGTAAGGAAAGAGAGAAAAAAAAAAGCACTGTTGTTTGTCCTACTGTGAGCCTCCTGGGTACTGTGATCACGCCTCAGCTATAGAGGAAAGAGCAGTAGTTTTATTCATTTCTTAATGTCTGTGCAAAAACTGAAAGCTGTGAAATGTTAGTGTTTATGCAGCTGTTTATGTTTTCCCTTAGGACAATTACGTTTTCACATGCTCAAATTATGTCAAAGTCATCCCATACCAGACTGAAGACACTATTCCATAAACCTGCATTAATCATGTGAAGAACGGTGCTTTGTTTCTTTTGTAAATCTCTACCTTAGGATTATGTCTTCTGGTGGATTTCAGGTATGTTGTTTGAATCCTTGCTATTGTTTAACAATAGTCTGGATCCACCAGAGCTTGTGACTCTACACACAAATCAAAGATGGCGGTCAGGCATGATAAAGCTATTTCCTTTGCTTATTCATCTCACTTAATAAGCATACATACATATTGACTTGTCGACTGCTCAAAGGTTAACATGTGATGCATTTGCTGGTGAAAAGGTTAATGCATGATCTGTCTATGTTGTGTTTGGGAAAGATGCACAAAACTGATTTGTAATGTGATTACCTTGGTGCAGCCAACTGTGCCAAGGGGAGCATGAAGCATATCTGAACCTTAACCATTAAAACTTACAAACATATTCTACAAAACACAACATTCACATACAATGAAACACACATTTACAAGCAGTATTTTATTTCACATCTCCCTCATGCACATGAAACACACATCAAAGGAATACATCTGCAAAAAATGTAACCAACTTCAGAATGTCCTGACCACAGCCTGTCCTGACCACAGCCTGTCCAGACCACAGCCTGTCCTGACCACAGCCTGTCCTGACCTCCCTGTGGCGCTAAGCTAAATTCTGTTAAAGCACAAGTTTCGTTTCATGCACGCGCTCTACAGTTTATGAATCCCGTTGCCTGTTGCCGTTTGTCATAATAAGTAGTTGTATTTCTCTCTCTCTCTCTCTCTCTCTCTTTCCTTTTGTGATCAGAAGGATGGCTCTGCTTAATGCTCTCTTCGAACTGAAACACTGGCACCTGTTTTGACGCAACTTTCAGAGAGAGTTTATAGGGTTGCCTTGCCTGACAGTTTATCTCTTGCGAGGTCTAGGGAGGCCAGCAAGGCCCACCGGGCTACAAATTAAAAAACGCATTGCAAATCACAAAGTACACTACTCAAAAAAATAAAGGGAACACTTACACAAGACACAAAACAGAGCCAGAGTCCTGCAAAATGACCTCCAG
>JAOYMR010000010.1:8248205-8259132 GCA_025802075.1 Tenebrosternarchus preto | reverse complement strand
AGCTTAATGTTACAAACATCTGCAGGTTTTATAAACCATGCTCACAAGTACACGCACACCAACACACACACACACACTTGCACAAATACACAGACACACACTCACCCACAGATGGCTATAATAGCTCACTACTTTCAGAATGAACAGGAAATGGTTTGGTGTTTTTAATCTTTTAGTCTCGTAGTGGTGTTGCCCTAGCGACCTGTCTACCTATCGATGTGCTGATCACACATCGTTCAGGGCCAGCCCGGAACAAAGCAAACCAACACCCAGCCATTACTAATTCAAACTGGACTGGGATTTGGGCATTCAGACATTTTACTCAGAAATAGTCAGCTTTGCATTCCTAATCACATAGTGAGGTGGCCAGCAGTCTGGATGGGCTTTAACCCTGAATGTAAAAGTAGAATGTATAGAATTACCTGGACTACTAACAACGGCCTCCAGTCCTTTGCTCACAACATGAGCATATGCTAAAAGGTGCTGGTTTTACCGTACCAGGAACTGTGCATGGTGACTTTCAGGGTGCTAATGCTTGCACTCTTGGTCACACTGAGCCATTATGGAAACTAAGTGTGGGGTGAATCTGAAATTAGAATGGCGAACACTAGTTCAGGAACGCACTGGGTCAGACCCTTTCACACACAATTATGCAGAGGTTCATATTTGCTGGCACAGGTCACATGTTTCCACTGTTGCTGTGAAAGGCTTCTGCTGGAACCAGGGCGTGTGCGTGGGCTGGTTTGTTTTCCGGCGAGAATCACCATGGGCTCACATAGCTCAGCGTGGGGCGAGATGCCTCACTAAGACTGACTGGGACCTGCTGCTGTGGTCACGTTTCAAAAGAAGGTATTCTAGTGCAAAGGTGCTGGATCTGGGGGTGTATTTTTCACCCTGGTTCAGATATAGCCTATGTTTAAGCTGAACTATTTTTTTTTTTTTATAACAGCTGTTCAGTAGTGAATGAGTGTAGTAACCAGATGGTTTTGATGGATATAGAGGTGTAAATCTGATACAATGTAATTTATAATTGAAAAAAATATCCCAATATAAATAATTCTTGCACACTCGGTTTTGGTGTGAGGTGTTCATGATGTGCTGTAGCTTTTTGCAGTTGTTTAGCGATGGCAGCAGTGGTCTGATGTATCGTGCAGGGCTCAGCAGTGCTCTGCTGTTGGGTACAAGGTGACATGAGGCCCTGGTGGAACCTTATCAGGTGTTCAAGTGTAAAGAGACGTGAAAGGTCACACGAGGTCACCATGGCCAGTGCCAGCAGTGTTCCTGACGCCATTCATTCACGCACACCTTGACAATTAAGAAAGATCTATTCTGTTTAAATTACACAAATTGCAGGGCTGCTACTGGAGTTTTTGCATTTAAACTGCTCATAGCCACATCCAATATAACAATGTAACACCACCTCAGTTTTCTTAATTATTTCCCCAAAGATGAACTGATATTTATTAATCCAAACCATTAGGATAGAAGCATTAAGACATCTGTCTCCCCCCCTCTCTTTCAATGTAAAGCAGGTATGAGAAAAGTGTGTATGAGAGCGGCACTATATTATTGTTATTGTTATATTTAAAACCGGTCACTTTAACACCTGGATTCATGTGTAAGGTGTTCACATATACAGGGAAAAAAAGGATAAGTACTAAGATTTATAATTATAATTGTTTTAATTTTCCTTCTCGTATTTTTTCTTTATCTTTTCAGACCCCACCTTGCTTTAGAGTACAGTGGTAAGGTAAGTGTGTGATGTTACAGAGATCACTACTCTGTTCTGAAGCTGAACCAGCATGAAGGGTTTCTAAAGGAAGGCTATGATGTCATTTCTTTTTGAGACTGTTTGAAGTTTCACACACGTTCGTCTCTGCTTATCTCAGGCCACTAAAATCCGCCAGCGTGTGTTCGGTAATGATCACCCCATCACAGCCAGAAGTCTGGAGCTACTGGCCACTGTCTATGCTGAGATTGGCAAAACAGAATATTCAGGTACAACAACATTCATTCCCCCCTCCAACATAATAAATAAATTAAATATGAGGTGTAATGTTCTGTACTTAATATCCCCCCAAAATAGAGTGATTAGGAAGAACACAGAATATAAGAGCTTCTGCCTTACAGCACCACTCAAACATTACTGATGGCACTAGTAGTTCAACAAATGTCGTCATAACGATGTAATTATGTAATCATGCAATAAAGTGATGTAATAGTAATTGTTTACTAGCATGCATCAGTGCACCACACACCTATGAAAAACCATAAGTAAAACAGGCAGGGCATCTGGTCTGCTCTGGAGCTCCTCCTCCTGTGAGGACCTGTCCTCTGTCTGATTTAGGGCCTGGCTACCATCCTTGGCACAACCATCGGACCAGTGTGTTGGAGTAGATCTCTGGTACCCCAAAGAAAGTTAACCATGAATAGCTGCACAGACAAATGCATCCTCACAAAACTGAAATGGCCAATGTATAAAAAGCCCACTCAGTAAAATCCTGGGCTCTAAATTAAACTTTATTTTATTGTTGAACAAAAAAGCCATTTCATGAATGTGAAAGATTGAGGTTCAAGGGCTCAGGGGACAAGGGTATTACCTCTTTAAGACCAGTTATGCTCTGAAGTGTTCCAGATGCTCTTTCACAAGCTCTTATATCTTGGGTAAAACGTATAGTCGACATGCGACAGATCCTGACTCAGCTGTGTGAGGAAAATGCTTTCACTGCAACCTTCCATCTGTGTGGCTGAGCTGAATAAGGAACTCTGAAAAATGAAGCTTTTCACCCCTTCTAGGACAGAACTGCTTACCAACGTAACGGTCACAAATGGAGCACTCACAACGAGAGTTACAGTACAAGAGACTGCGATTCAGTTGGTTCATATGTTCTAATCATGAAAAAGTTGCTTCCCATGGTGAATTAACTGGGATTTAGATGAAAGCATGGAAGTATTTGACTTGCAGCTTTTTGTGTTTTTATAATATTTGTTCATCATATTACAAATGCACCGTCTCTTTTTTTCAGATGTGCAGTACATTCTTGGTACAATATCAATGTTATTGGCTTTGTGCAACTTTACGATAACACAGGGTTTCATTTTGCTTCTAAAATGTTATTTGGTATTCTGGATGGGATAGTTTAGAACATGTAACAATTTCTAATGAAATAAGCATTTAATAAATGTGAAAAAGGCTTCAACATTTATTGGAGGCTCATTTCACAGATTCATTGGGCCACTGTGTGTCAGCTCTGTCAAAGAGATTCTCTGCCACTGAGTCGTGCAGTGATACATTCACCAGCTCCACCCACCACCACAAGGACCGATATACTGAGGTCCGGCTGAGAAAAGACCCACATTCTCCCCCAGACACTCCAAAACCACAGGTACTGATATTCATGACAGTAAAATGTTAGGGGCAGTATTTCAATGCAGGTAGTGCTGTGCATTTCCAGCAGACTATATGTATAAACCATGTAAAATGAATTGTATTATCCCTGTTCTTAGGTCATCAACACTAAAATTCCCACCTCCATCCTGAAAAGAACCAATGTATGTGGTTCTGAGGCGGATTCCGCTCACCGGAAGAAAACGGAGAGACGTGTTCGTTTCAAAGAGCCGGAGACTGTCGTACACGGTGAGGGGTTTTGATTTAGAGAAGCAGTGAGACTCTGGCCTCTCTGTTCCACACCCCAGGGCTGCACTTTTCAACATTTCCCTGAAGTGAAGTCAGCATCATTAAGAACCTGTACTTGAAGCAAATGCGTAAAGTAAATTAAAGATGGGAGAGGTTTGTAACTGAGCCCTCCCTGCAGGCACTAAAGTTAATAAATCAGCCAGGTTTAACAACACACCAACATGCCCAAGGGATTTACATATGTGATTAATTATACATGCAAATAAGGTACTGTGCAGTTAGTGCCAACAAGACTATTATGTTCATGACGGAAGGCAAATGCTTATTTAATGTCTCCAGCAGATCCACCATTTTCTCTCTTTTGGGGGGGACTTGTATTTACCTTTTTACGTCTGCTTTACTAATACAGACAATCTAAAGGGCAATAAGGTTTACTCAAGATTGATTCAGGAGTTCATAGTACCAGCTGCTTATCTTGCCCTGTACGCATGTTTCATAAGCCTACAAATTCTCAAAATCAAACTAAGGTCTACATTTTTCTTTCATTTTTGGTGTTACAGACGTTCCATACTATTTAGGAGGTGAGTTTATTGTAGAATTACTGAAACATAATTCTGCAGTGTGATGAATCCGCAATGTGACCTTAACGTGTCTGAGAAATAGTTCTAACAAAGGCAGTTTTCAAGATAGTTTTAATTTCGGTTTTGGACCAAATTTCTGTGTTGGTGGGAATCATCAATCCATTTTTTAAATGCAGGAAGACTTTTAAGTCTAGATTATATTGTATAAAGAGTCTATTTATAGAGATGTTGTAGAGATCTAGTCTACTTGTAGAGATGTCTGTAAAAAGCAGGTTTCAACCAAGAAGCACACAGAATCCTGTGGTAGTACTGTAGCAATATCATGAAACACACACAGTTACATTTAGCAGATGCTCGTATCCAGAGTGACTTGCAAAAGTGCTTTGTCATTTGCTCACAGAATCCTGTGCACTGTGGTATTACTGTAGTAACAATAAACACACAATTCACTGTGATATTATAGTAATGGCAATAAGCACTCTGGATCAGAAGGCAGTATGGTATTATTGTAGCAATGGCAAGAAGTACACTAGATATGAATGCACTATATTAGTGTAGTCATGGCATGATGTTGGGCTGATCCTCTTGCATGGACTCTCTTAGTCATAACAGTGTCTCAGTAACATGTCTTATGGCAAGCCTCAAGTAAACAATAATTTGAAGATAAACGGGTTACTCCTTATTTTGAGTGGTCTTGGATTAAATAAATACTCTACAGACCATCAGTAATGTAGCAGTAGTAAATCATCTGAATACATCCTTCCATCCATCTTTTGCCGCTTATTCGAGTTCGAGTCGCGGGGGCAGCAGCCTAAGCAAAGAGGCCCAGGCCTCCCTCTCCCTCGCCACCTATTCCAGCTCTTCTGCAGGGATACCAAGGCATTCCAAGGACAGTCGCGAGATGTAATCTTCCAGTGTGTCTCACTGGGCATGCCTGGAACACCCTCCCTGGGGAGGTGTCCAGGGGGGCATCTGGTCCAGATGCTCAAACCACCTCAGCTGGCTCCTCTCAATGTGGAAGAGCAGTAGCTCTACTCTGAGCCTCTCCCAGATTGACTAACTCCTCACACTATCTCTAAGGCAGAGTCTGGCCACCCTGCAGAGGAAGTTTATTTCGGCTGCTGGTATCCACAGTCTCGTTCTTTCGGTCACTACCCAGAGTTTGTGACCATGGGTGAAGGTTGGAATGTAGATTGACAAGATCCCAAGATATTTGAACTCATCCATTTGGGGCAGGAATTCATTCACAACCTTGAGAGAACATTCCACCCTTTTCCAACTGTGTACTACAGTCTCCAATTTAGAAGTGCTGATTCTCATCCCAGCCACTTCACACTCAGCTGCAAACTGCCCCAGTGAGAACTGAAGGTCCTGTCCTGATTAAAACCAGTAGGACCACATCATCCTCAAAAAGCAGATGTGAAATCCTCAGGCCACCATACCAGACTCCCTTTGCCACCTGGCTGTGCCACGATATTCTGTCTATAAAAAATGAACAGAATCGTGACAAAGGGCAACCCTGGCGGAGTTCAACCTCAACTGGAAATCAGTCTGTCTTACTCCCAGACATGTGAACCAAGCTCCTGCTCTGTTTGTATATGGACTGAATGGCATGTAGCAGTGAGCCCCGTACACTGTACTCCAAGAGCACCCACCACAGGATCCTCCAAGGGATGTGGTTGAATGCCTTCTCCAAATCCACAAAGCACATGTGGTCCCTCCAGGACCTGTGTGAGTGTAAAAAGCGGGTCCAGTGTTCCACAACCATTGCAGAACCCACCTTGTTCCACTTGTAACTGGACTCAAAATATTCCTTGCACTGCCCAATGACATCTGCAGTCGAGGTCAGCATCCCCTCAGCCTCACTGTATACAGTTTTGATCAGGCGCTGCCTTACTCTCCTGAGTCGACAGACTGTTTGCCAGAACCTTCTCATCACTCTCCATGGTCTTACCAAACTCCCACACATGTGTTTTTGCCTCAGCAATAGCTGAAACCATGATCTGCTTGGCCCTTCGGTACCTATCTGCTTCCTCCGGATTCCCACAAGCCAGACAGGCATGATGGGACTCATCTTGACAGCCTACTGTACCCGAGGTGTCGCCAGTCAGGTTTGGGGATTGCTGCCATGATGGTCACTGACTACCTCACGGCCACACTCTTCGGTCGACGGCTCCACTCCTTTTCACCTAGGTGTTCACAACGTGGTCACAAGTCCGATGACACGACTATGAAGTTGATCATCGAATTGCATCCCAAGGTTGCCCTGGTGCCTGGTGCACATATCGACATCTTTGTGTTCAAATATGGTGTTCGCTATGGACAGTGACAAGTGCAGAAATTCAGTCACAGTACACTGCTGAGAGAGTTGACCCATGTAGCTCATTTGGGCTGAGACTGGTTGGGACCCATTGGTGGAGACCCGGCCACCAGGTATTCACCAGGCCTGGGTCCAGTGTGAGGTTCCAGTAACCCTAATCTAGGTGAGGGAAGCCGAATCCTGCTGGCTTCTGCCATAGGGGTTTTATGGATCACCCTTTGTCTGGCCCATCACCTAAGACCTGTTTGCCATGGGAGACCCTACCAGGAGCTTTCACCCCTGACAACATAGCACCTAGGATCATGCAGGCACGCAAACCCCTCCAGCATGATAAGATGGTGATCCAAGAAAAGAATAGATTCAGTACATTAATCAAGAGACTTGCAGTTAATTGTAAATAAAATTTGTTTATAATCTGATGAATTCAGTTTTTTTCGTTCAGTGTCCAAGTTCATCTGTAGAAATCAGAATTTAACATCTATAATACATTTTAGCATGCTCATTAGTTATATATCCCATTATTTATATATATAAAAAATTCTGTTTTTTACTTCACACATGTATAATCTATATATTAGTGTGTGTGTGGGTTAGGGTGAGGTTTAGGATTAGATTACGTCCTGAGGTTTAGGATTATTTTACGGATTGAGGTTAGGATTAGGTTACAGGTTGAGGCTTTGACCGCTGGTGTCTGACTCTTGAAATGTTCCACTTTTGAGTAAACCATTGTATCCAAACTCTCCTGATTCATTTATCCCAGTGTTACAGATACTCTGCTGAGAATATTAATCATCTGTAAAGGACCACTCAAAATAGTTAGCAAAAAAATAGTTAAAGCATTTCATATATTTCATTTTATGCACTTTTTTTTTGGAGACGACGATTGTGTTTTTGTTTTGTTTTTTTGTTTGTGTACTCCTTCCCTTGATCAAATCTGTGATTTGCTTTGGTTTTAACCTCAGCATGTTTGGAGTAAAACAGTTCTCCTCATCAGGCTTTTTCTTGCTTGCTCCTTTATGGTTTTTGTTGTCTGCAGCGTATGACTCGTCCCACAGACGGCCCCACCTGGCTGTGCTTACTTGTCTGTTCCTGCTGCTCTCGGCTCTGGGTGTGGCCTTGTACTGCACCGACCGCCGGCGGCCCCATCATGCCTGTGAGGACCTGCAGGCTGCACTGGCTCTCTACCTGCTTCAACTTAAACAAATCCTCTGGGGTTGCTGGATCTGGCTCACCATGCAGTAACCATGTCTGGCCACTAGAGGTTTCAGCCTTCTCAACATGTGTTCCATGTAAGAGATGGCATCTGATGGTGAAAAGGTTACTCAAGATCTTGACACTGACAAACACTGTTTTGTGCTTTTAGTGCAAGCATAATGAACAATGTGTTGCTTAATGGGCAATGGATAATTTTGAATGGGTAAGCATTTTAGGTTGGAGGCTCTATTCATGTGGTCCCTGGGATGTTCTAAAAACACATTCTCCACTGACTTTCTGCCTCTAGGCGCTCAAAGAATTCTCATCCAAACATGGTCTTCTTACCTCCTTTATCATGGCTCGGTTCATACCATACCCTTAGTTTTCCTGGGGTCCAGTTCTCCACTTTATGTAGATATGTTTGTCTTTGCCGCTATCGTAATCAGACCACAATTTGTGTTTCTAATAAATTATAATAATTTGTTTACTCATATGTGAATTAAAAGAAGAGTTCAGCGAAAAATCAAATGTACACAATTTTCCCCCTTTAGCCCAATTGTATTTGGTCAGCTAAGTCTATGACAAGTCCAGATAATAATTGGTGATTTAGCTGCTTTTGCTCGGGTAGCTAGATTAGCCTTGTGAGTACATGCAGCACTAAAACAACTAATGTAACTTTTGGGAAAAGTGGAAAGTTGTGTAAATTTAGATTTATTTTTATTTATTTATTTTTTTTATGTACAATTATGATTAGATTGAAATCACAAGATCATGTTAAAATGTACCACTGACTTTACCTGTCTTCCTAAATACCTGTTATTCTATTACCTGTATTTTTAATTTTATTCTACAATCTATAGTTGCTTAGACAGAATGCAAGATGTTTATTTTTGATCAGTTATACTTTGAAAACTAAAATGCATTTCACATGTACATTAAAAATGTCCGTGACGCTCACCTAAGTAAGCCATGCTGATGTGCATACTATATGTAACTGAATGTACTTGTAATCATGAATAAGACAAAGAAGGGCACAATAACTAAACCCACACACTATTTCAAATGAAGGACTATGAAGTAAAGTCAAGCACAAATGTCCGTATCTTCTTTATTAAGTCAAGATTGGTTCACACTGAAGATGGCCATATTTTATTTTGTGCAAAGCCTGATTTTGTTTATATGGAAAAATGGCAAAGCCATCTTTAGTTTATGAAAATCCAAATGAGAAAAGTTTTAATTATTTTAATGTTCCTGTCAGTTGGGTTCATTTTACAAGGACCAGCTGTAACAGCTTGGCTTTAGTGTAAATTTGGTAAATTTATTTATTTTACTATTTTTATATTTTTTCTATCTGTCCTTTTTCTACAATGAATATAATTTGTTTTTGTTTGTTTGTTTGTTTTTACAGGTTTGAAATTCCACTAACCAATATGTAATTGATTCCATATTGTTGGTCTATCTTAGTTTCCTAGGGGGTTTTAATTATAGAACTTGTTTTAAGGTTTTAGCTTTGTTTTATGTTGTTGTGGAGAAATGTTTGAATACTTTTCAAGCCAAGGACGATTTCCTTCGATTAGGCTTAACATGTTTAAACACTTTAGCAGAGGCATTGGTTTTATTTCAGCTCATATGAACTTGTCTTTGGTAAATAAAATACACGTACCATTATATGACATTTACTGCCAGAAAAAAAAACATCTTTTCTGTGAACCCATGAAACACGTTACATGATTTACAGGACCTTTTTAAGCTTAGAAACAACTACATGTAAAATAAATCCTTCTCCTGAACTAACATTGGTAATAGTGCGTGAGTATTTGGTATCACCACGTTAATTGGTCCTTTTTAATTATCATCAATCCAGTTATATCCTGTTTGGTTATATGGATTGTCTTTGAAAATATCTATTGCACTATAATAAAGCAAAAAAAAAAAAGCTCTTGGCATATCAGCATAATATTAGTGTATTATTAGTATTTGAGGGAAACTCGAAAAAAAAAAAACTGTTGGGTTGAATTCCCTTTTAAAATAACCTCACTAGAAATGAATGTTGGACTATTTAGCTACTTATACCATGCACACCTTAGTGAAGTTCTGGGGCCTCAGGCCCCATCTTGAGGATGTAATGTAAACGGCACAAATTTATATATTGTGATATGCAACAAAGCACTGTGACATATTTGGGTGAAATAATTGTTTGTTTAGCTCATATAAAATGTCTCAATAAAAATATCTTTGTAAGAAAAAATGCATTAAATCTATAGATGTAATTATGTGCAAAACTTGAGCAATATACAACTCACTTGTCCATTGCATAGCACAGTTTAATGCTTGATGTACAATGTAAAATATTAATGAACAAATGATGAGAAAAGGAAAAATAAGAAAAAATGGTTTGTACTTAACATTTTAAATCTTCAAAGCAATATCAAGCAAAGTTTAACAACTGAATTAGCTGTATATAGTCTGGTGTCTTCTCAGCTTGCTTATGAATCAACTATGAATCAATAAAGGATCATCAAAGAGTCTGTAAACTCATGTTAACTGAGCACATGTTCTCATTAACATATTTACGTTATATTTGTTTTGGTTTTTCTTGGTTTGCTTTATCTCCACCTTCAGTACAGAAAATATATGTGGACACTTTCAACAGAAGTGCCTTTTTCAGGTTCTCTCCTTTTTTGTCAACTCAAATGACATTGTTGTCGGCAATAAAAGTCACTACAAACCAAAGAGAAAAAGTATTTGGCAATTTTTTTTTGCCTCCAAGTTTCACTTGGAAAAAAAGGGGGAAAAGTGTATTTTAAAATAGAACATGCATATACCCTGATGGAGACCTAAATGTTAAAGTAACCTTTTGGTGGTTTACTTAATGGGAGAAAATTAATATCACTCAATCAAATTAAATACATTAAACATGAATATCAAGATCTTATTTTAGAATCCTAATTTGTTATTCAAAATTTGCTAATAAAATACTAT
Source organism: Tenebrosternarchus preto (assembly GCA_025802075.1). Taxonomy (NCBI): domain Eukaryota; kingdom Metazoa; phylum Chordata; class Actinopteri; order Gymnotiformes; family Apteronotidae; genus Tenebrosternarchus; species Tenebrosternarchus preto. The sequence continues at coordinate 8,248,418 of JAOYMR010000010.1, read as the reverse complement.
GGGTGTCTAGATAATCCATGCATTTCTGTTTTATGATTCTACAGGTATCTAAATAATCCATGCATTTCTCTCTTATGCTTTTATTGGTGTCTAAATAATCCATGCATTTCTGTTTTATGATTCTATGGGTGTCTAGATAATCCATGCATTTCTCTTTTATGACTCTGTGGGTGTCTAGATAATCCATGCATTTCTGTTTTATGATTCTATGGG
>JAOYMR010000010.1:8223722-8248105 GCA_025802075.1 Tenebrosternarchus preto | reverse complement strand
CATGCATTTCTCTTTTATGACTCTGTGGGTGTCTAGATAATCCATGCATTTCTGTTTTATGATTCTATGGGTGTCTAGATAATCCATGCATTTCTGTCTTGTGATTCTATGGGTGTGTAGATAATCTATGTATTTCTCTCTTATGATTTTATGGGTGTCTAAATAATCCATGCATTTCTCTCTTTACCTTTCTATTGACTTTGTGCCTAGTATTTTTCATCTCTACACTAGCCAGTTGCCACACACTGGATCCATAAGTAATCCATATCTCCCATATGGACTGACACTTATAACATTAGACTGTATTTTCTTTCAAAATGTAATTAGAGTATTGATTATGATAACCCAAAACAGAGATATAAATTAAAGCTCAGATATGGCCCTCATTTCTGTCATTTCAGTTTACTGCAATTGATGCCTGAATTATACTTTTTAAGTTTTGTAAATAATGTATAATAATTGCATGATACGGTTAGAATACAGAATAATAAATTGCAAACTCTAAAAATAAAGAGAAAAATGAGACAGTATAACAGATGGATTATGTTTTATACATGATAGAGATAACAAAGGTTAATATGGCTAATGCTGCAAATATACACTCAAATCATTATTCATGCATTTACTAAATGAATAAATAAGTGAAATAAAAAACACATTCTAATAGAGTTACAAAATAGAAATTAGGCAATTTTAACCTGTTGATAATGAAGAACACACAAAGCACATTTATTGATCATGCAATAAACACAGGGATGGCAACCACTGTCAGAAAGCACAGAGACAAGAGGCACTGTGCACCAATATACTCCCCATACTGGGCTTCAGCAGGGCAGCAGTATAAAATCTACACTGGTTTTCAGTTGTGCAGCAGTATACACTCCATACTGGGCTTCAGCGATGCACCAGTTTAAAATCTATACTGGGTTTCAGTTATGCACCAGTATACCCTCAATACAGGGTTTCTCAGCAGGCCACCAGTTTAAAATCTATATTGGATTTCACCTATGCAGCAATATACCATCCATACTGGGTTTCATCTGTACACCAGTATACCTTCCATAATGGGTTTCATCTGTTCACCAGTATACCTTCCATATTGGGTTTCAGCTGAAAAAAGCAATAAATCCTGCAAGAAGCCATGTGTTTAAGAAGTCCAACATCTCCCAGTCTAAATGTAATATAGTCTGCTGGTAGGGCAATGCACAATGGTGATTTATTCCTCATGACTTACATAATAAGATCTATAGTGAAATTGATGTCTCGCTATTGTCCTACCATACATGCCTGTTGAAACTTATTACACTTCTCACTTATGCATACACACAAATAATAGTGTAGAGGTTAAAAAGTGAACCCAAGCAAATAGCTCAACGAGGACATTACTGTAAATCAAAGCAGATTAAACACTGTAGCCTATATTGAAATATTGTAAACACTAATTAAAATACTGCTATCAATAAATATATCTGATTCCGTACCACAACTCTATTCGACTTGTTATGTTACAGCTAAGGACTGCTGGCCTATAGCCTACATTTTAATATCTGAGGTCAGGATTATACAGTCTAGATGTATAACTGGATGACTGGATGTTATAGAAATTGATAAAGTAGTTCAAAATGAACAGCATTTATAGTGATTATGTTTTAAACAGGGTTCACAATAATTTATACCACTATGGCATTACTACAGCTTTAACATAAATTGCAGTTCACGTTTAAATGACCTACAATAAAATAAGCGATGCGACATAAATGACCTTTATGCTAGTTTACTACTCGACTTCATTCAGTGCATGTGGATGCATTTCATGTCTCAGTCATCCCATGTGGTTCGTCTGCACCTCTGCGGTGGATCTTGGGTGCTTCCAGAGAAGATCAGATCAGAGCGCTTTTCCTCTCCACCACGTCTGAGCAGCGGCGTGCGGAGCTGCCCAGCAGAAGCTGCTTCTCGTGGATCAAGCTGTCCAGAAGGTCCTCCTGCCTGTAGTTGTGGTAGACCTTAAGGAAGGCCATCACTGTGATACCCAGCCAGGCCAACCAAGCAGCCCACAGCCCAAACTAAATGAGAGAAAATTACATTTAAGACATTTATTATTATAAAATATAATAAGCAATATAATTTGGGTAATAAAATATGAACAGGACAAGACATATAGTATGTGTGTACAACCTACTTGTGCAATGGCAAACTGGTCATAAAATGCAGAGTTGTCTAAGCCAAGTTCTAGATCAGTGTCCTGTAAATCTTCACAGCTGACAGTAAAAAGAAGAGAATTAATACTGCTCATAGAGGAAAGATGTTATGTGTACGTACATTTTGATATATATTATTTTTTCTCTTAATCACTGTGCTTTTATGCTACTTCTCGGGTAAACTGAAAATCTCTATATAAATACAATTCATCATAATCATCACCATCCTCTTCATCATCATCATCATTATATGTGTGAGATTATGAGCATTTGTATGCCTACATGTAGCCAAGATCTAAAAGATCTGAAGCTGTGCTCTGAATATATATTTTAATGGATGTATCATATTAAATGTCATTAATCAAAACACCACTTCTGAGAGGGACTGAATTCATATTTGGTAATATTTTGTGAAACGTTATTTGAAGTAATTTGACTGAACAGGATCAGTGAGTCTCAGGTTTAAAATTATTCTCCCTTGCAGAAACAAACAAGCCAATCAGAGGAGACAACTGGTAGAACATAATACCACAGAGCTTCTGACCGATGCTGCAGTGTCCCTGTGAACCTACCAATAAACAATACCTTGTGTTTGTTTCCTTGTTTGTTTGCCTGTTGGACGTATACAAGTACATACAACCCTCTGCAAAGCTGCATTAAAGAAGCCAGGGACACGCTCACCTGCTGGGCATGGTGCCCCCCTCGGTAATGGCATCACACCACAGGCTGAAACCCACACTTACAATGGTGCTCGACAGGAAGACAGTGAACACCACAAGCGAACTGAGCAGCAGGTTGAGGAAGGCGTTGAAGACAGAGCTGCTCACAACGGCATCACAGTTCCGAGACGAGGTGACAGACATGGAGGAAAGAAAGACATGTAGGACTAATTCGTAAAAAAGAAAAAAAGACAATAACAGCAACAAAAAAATAGAACTAGTACAAACAAGCCTACCGAATGGCAAACCTTTACATGTTTAAAACTTTTACATGCTTAAACTTTTACATGTTTAGGGAGTTTTTAAGGCCTACTCGATCATCATCTCTATAAAAAATAAAATAAAATAAAATAAAGTAAAAACCATGGGTTTTTCTTCCAGGATGATGTCAAGAAATTTCTTATTTTCACTCATGTGTTATTTTGATTCTTCTGCCTTTATTATTATGTCTATATTTCGAAAGCCTTGCTGTCAAATGTGTAATTAACACATTAATCATCAGGGCAGTACAATGAGCAGGCCACAGACGCTCTACTAACGTTAAATCTGCTTAAATATAATTACGTCCCCCTTTATTTACCGTTTTCTACACGTTCATGTAACGTTAGAACGCTTTTAAAACATATTTAAATGATTTTCATGTTCTTTATGATTCAGCGCTTTATTGAACCCAGATAACCGTCCGTGTGTCCATCTCATTCATATTATACAATGATGCCATCAGCCGAATCACTTCATTTGCACGGGAGTCATGCACGTGAGTGGTGGAAAGTAAAAAAAAATACTCACTCGTCATGTCCTTTGCAAATAAAGAACAGCAACCTCCAAGCTTGAATCGCGGACAGGATGAGGGAGGCAATACCGACAACAGTGATGAAGCTGCAGGAGGACTGGGGTCCCCATTCCTCTATTACGAACCGCTGTTTGGACACCGTGATGTTCTCGTTCTGCCACATACCGCGCGTGAAAAGCAGACATTTTCCTCGAAAATCCTCAGTGTTTTCCGAGAGAGGCACTACTGCGATAAAACCAAATATGAATGCCAAAAAATATAATATACACTGCGCAAATATAAAATTATCTTTAGTCATTTTCGCACTGCCTGTACAATCACCACTTGAGCTATCACTGCGACTGCGCACTTGAGCTTTGCGGGCAAAGATGCTTTTGAGCAAGTAGCCTACTGTAGCTACAGATGGAGTAACATGGTAAACCTAGTTACAAATAGCAAATTGAATTTGCTATTTAATGTTTTATTTGTCTTATATTATTAGTATTACACGCTTTGCTAATATTCAACCTCGTCCTGATCTGGTGTACTTCCATGCTTTGATTTATACTAAATAAAAGAGAGAGAGAGAGAGAGAGAGAGAGAGAGAGAGCATTGTCAGCGTTATACATAAAGCACAACTAGTTTGTTACTTTATGCTGAAGTTAAATACTTAAGTCTCATACATACCAAAGAGCACATACGCACATGTACGGTACGTGAAAGCACACAAACACACACTACGCACCGGCACGCACGAACGTACACACATACTTTGATGTTCATGTGAAGTCCTGAAATCTCCACCATCTTGACTCTGCATAGACGTGTATGAGGAAAGGCAGAGATTAGCAGCAGCTCAATTCAACAAAGAGCAACCCTAGAGGGATATTTCTCATCAAAACTAAATAAACATAAATTAAGCAAAACCAACATTCCTTTATTTCCACAGGGCTCTTTGACCCATTAAATAAGTGTAACTGCATAAATAATTATTTAATGCATTAATGCAATGGAGAATGTATTACAGTACATTAGAAAGACAGAGGTGTGGCTCTTTGTTCCTGCTAAGAAGAAAAGCCAGAAAACTGTAGAAATCTGCTCTGAGATTTAAAGAAAACAATGACCTGGAGTGTAAAGTTCAAATGCCACATATTTGAACCACACTTGGCATGATTTGACTATGTAGCATTCAAGATCAGTGTTAGAATTCTTCAAAATACTTACAAGTTATTATATGATTAAATAATGCAAAGAGTCTACTGTAGATACATAATAAAAATAATTCAAAGATAATACATATAACATTTAATCATTTTCTTTAAATATAAATTGGTTGTGATTATTATTTGTTGGTGTTGCAGAGGTAAGATGACAGATATACATTACAGTAGACAGCTAATCTGTAAACAAACAACTCTCAGTCCCTCTCTCTCCCTCTCTCCCTCTCTCTCTCCCTCTCTCCCTCTCTCTCCCTCTCTCTCCCTCTCTCTCCCTCTCTCTCCCTCTCTCTCTCTCTCATCCATTTGATGCATTTGCTCCTCTTTTCTTTTTGACCTCAAGGAGCATCTCTTGCTCTTCACCAGTACAGGTAATAACAAGGTTATGCAGATTCTGAATGGCAATATAGATTTGACGTCTTAGTATTACATAATGGCAGCATAATTAATAATGAGTTTTCATTATGGTTTCCACTCAAGAAGACTTTTGTATATAATTCTGACATTTAAAACATCTACATATTCTAAGGGTTTGTTGCATTTTGAAGGCTCATAATTAAAAAAAAAATTATGTTATCCACAAACAGGCAAACATGTGTTACTAGGGAAGCTTATGGTGAGCTTTAAGTCTTCTGCGTATGTGGGTGAGAGCAGAAATATCCTCACCCCATTAATCTCTGCCTGAGGTTATAGGACAATCACAAAGAAAACAGAGGGCATGATGAAAGGCTCTAATAGAGGCTATTCTTCAGCGAAAGCACACTGACTTATCCAGCAAAAGCAATCCTTTACAGAGCAGGAGGAAAAACGAACCAGAGGCACTGATAAATGCCTGGTTGCTTTGGCTTCCATATCAAATTATATTCATATGACATCAGCCTGAATCACACAGCCATACACCAAATACTTGATCTTCAAATAAATTAAAGACTCCAATTATATAACAGCAAATATAAAATGTCTGCCAAGAAAAATGGTGTTAAATCTGTGGATGACACTACATAATAATACCTTCAAGTACACTATTTATAAAACACATGCATTAAGGATTATATTAGCATTCTAATATATTCTACCGATTTAATTGCTGTGGAAGATCATGTCATCATTTATATCCAGTTATGCCTGTGGATTTGTAGTCACTAGAATCACTATGTGTATCACTAGGTCACATATATGTATGACTTTATTAGTGCATTAATCAAAGAGTCAGATCTGGTCCCTGTTAATCATTAGCTGTAACCCGAAATACAGCTGATGAAGGACTCAAATACAGCTAGTACCATATGATAAAATATTTTATGTTATACTTAATTAGCTTCACCTTAGACAAATTATATCAAATAAAAGTTACATTTCCAGATCTGATTTGTAATATGCTTGTAATATCAAATAATATATACATCCAAACATGTTACCTATTAAACAGAAACTATAATCTACCATAATATTGGATGATCTGAATAGAATTAAGAGGCAAATATCTTAACTTGAAATACATCCCAGGGCAAGACACTGGATAAGACTGGCTAAGTATCCTTTATCCAAAACCAACGGAGACTGTTTAAGACAGATTAAGACTGGTTAAGATAGCTAAGACTAGTTAAGGATGCCTAACCTGCCTCACCTTTCATTATACACATCTCAGCAGTGAAAATCTGGTTTAGCAATCGGGTCCCTCTCCATTACAACATACTTAGCACTCTTTAATAGGTCACAAGACTCTCACAGGATATAAATCAATAATACCTACATCAACAATCATGTAAGATTTAAAAATCAGCCTATAGTTGCAATGATATTATCTTTGTATCTGAACCCTCAAGAATAATATACACAGATGAGGTCGTTCTGAAGTACTGAGGTTTCAGAACAATAACACAACACTGCCCCCGTGTGGCCTGACAGTTATAGCCAAGCACCCTTCCTTCAGTGTGTCTACGTTTGTTCGTTTGGCACTGCTCAGTACTGGGTCTACCAGAGCTTGTCTTAGCTCTCTGACCTCTTGTTGTCCCCTCTGGAATCGGTTGAAGATTGGCTCTTCAGATTCTAGTCATCCTACACCAGAGGGTGCTGTTTTGTTTTTTTTCTGGGCGGTAAAATTAGTTGTAAGGATGAAGAGGTAAAGTATGACATCTGTGTTTGTGATGGTCACACAAGAGAATACAGACATTCGATGTGAACATCTGGATAAGTTCACCATAATCAGGTATCAGGAAACTGCAGCTGTGCTCAGGACAGTGCAGTGTGGTTGTTCTTGTTAGTGTAGATCTGCAGTAGGTGATTACATTTACTCTTTAACCTAAAATTAACAAAACAGTAACTAGTATCTAGCTGTATTATTTGCATATGAAACAGAAGTGATTATTAATTTAACATCTAGACTGGAGCTAAACAATAACAGCAGGATGGTTCTACTGCAGTCAGTTGTTTTCTTTATATCTCACTCTATCATTTTGAACAACTACTGTCCACTTGCACTACATGACAGAAACCAAACCTTTATCCAAACCATTACTTATACCCTCATTGAACCCCTTATCCTGGTTGTCATAAAGGAACATGAAACTGTTTCATTACAATAACAACAACAAAAGCTGCAACATAGTAGCAACATCTGGGCTCATAAAATGCCCATTTCACTGTTTACACTGGTACCTGGTACAAACTGGAACATGCCCAGATTCTCTAATCATTTAATGTCAGTAACTGAATGATACTGCATTGCTGAGCAATACAAACCGCCATCAACACAAATATGGGTTGCAAGCCAGCCTCCTGAGCTGTTGTCCTGGACAGCAACACCAGTAGGCTAGCTGTGTCCATTTGTGGAAGACTAATCCTTCTGATCCTGGAACTAAATGTTATTGTGGCTCAGTAGCAGACAGGTGAGATGAGCAGGTGTGGTGAAATATGTGCTGCTAGCCATGTCTTGTTCCTGCTGCCTTGGCTGTCTGAAACAGTGGTTGTGCCTTTCAGCACCATGGACAACACCACAAGTACATGATCGTGTTTGGCTATTTGCCCTCCACCACAAAACCTTATCCTTGGCTGTGTAATTTCTGCCATGTGACTCAGGTGGGTTGGAGATGTTTCTTGATATTGCACACTTCAAGATTTCTTCTACATCACTGAATTAGAAACATTTATTAAAGTCAACAACACAAAGGTGTGTGACATACATATCTGATAAAAAAAAAATTAGGCAACGCTCAAATAAAATTATAAGGGTTCAAAGACAAAGCAGACTCACACACACATGGAGACATCCAGACATCTCCTGTGCTGGGTACCTCTAGTCAGAATGAGATTAGGACAGCAAGAACTAGGTCTTCGCATTCAGTAGGTGGCGTTCTCATCTCTAGACATAGAAAATGGGTTCTCCAGTGGCAGGATGCTCTCATTCTTAGATGGGTCATCACTTCTGACAGGAAGCAAGTGATGGGGAGGGCCAGGTACTGAGGAGCCTGCAGACATCTTGCTGTCTGGAGATTTGAAGCCACCAGAGACAGTAATGGATATAGACAAGTTCTGAAGATAAATCAAGACGAGGGATGAGGATGGATGGATGTAGTGGGCTGTGGATCAAGAGTATATAAGGTCAGGATCTCAACATGGGTGTTGGATTGGTAAACCAAGACACCAGACAGATGAAAACATTTCGATGGATTGTACGACAACTCATATTTTCTCATAAATTGGATCGTCTTAAAGATACTGCAGAAGCAGCCTTTCCTACTCTCCCCTTAAAAACAATGCTCTCATTCACTCACTCACTCACTTTCTCTCACTCACTCACTCTCTCTCTCTCTCTCTCTCTCTCTCTCACACACACACACACACATCCATCAGTAAGATTTGTGTAGGTGGCAGAAGCCCCCCTCCCTTCCTAATCCATCTGGCCTGATTACTGATTACATTAGGATTATGGAGAGGCCTGTGATATTGTCCCCAACACATACAAACCAGTTCCTCTGACCAAACTCCTCAGCATTTTATGTAAGAACTGAGGAAATCTAATGCAAATGAAATGAGATGCGGTATTGAAAAGAATTAAAAGAGAGAAGGAAGAAATGCTAAGGTAAGAATTTTTTTATACTTCTATACTTCTAACCTTTTACTGCTTCTTCTATAAGGCTCCTTTTCAATCAGCACATCCAGCCATTTGCAGGGCTGTCTGTGTTTGAGGGAACTTTATTTTTGTTTGGCCTGCTCTTTTGTACTAAAGGTTATTCATAGCTTTTAGGTTTAAAATATGCATTTATTTTGGCTTTTGCAGAAAGAAACAATGCAATTGTTTTAATTATCTTATTTTTGCATTTCTGTGTACCTATTTGTATATGTCTTGTGTTCATCTGTATGAGTACATCTGTATGAATGCATCTCATATATTGTGTTTTAATCGTCTTCTAGAAAACTTTTTTTGTTGTTTTTTTTTTTGGACTGTATTTCCAAGTTCAAGTCTGACAGTACTGGACACTAGAAACATTTTTTTTTTGGTTTGTTTGTTTGTTTGTTTTTTTCACACAACAGGAGAAAACGTAATCCTAACACAAGTACAGGAAATCTGCGAGAGATGTAACCTAACTTCAGTGCTGTTTTGGGTTTTTTTGTGTATAAGTTAACATGAAGGTAGTCCAACATTCACTGCAGACTCAAGCCAGTGTATTTCATTAAATGATTTCTTAAACTGATGAACTCTGGACATTACCATAAAGCACTATTAAATCTGATGGACACTGGACATTTCCACATTTCCTTGTCCCTGGTCTTTCTGTAATCATCAAAGCTAAGCTCTGAATTTAAAACTGAGTTTTACTGAATTTACAACTTAATTTAAAGTGCACTTGTTTCTTCTCTTCTTTACTCCAATTTCTTACCACCCACTACCCCAAAAAACTTATTCTCCTTTTCACTCAGTACCAATTGATACCAAAGCCACCAGGACAGAAAAATCCAACAATGGCTGTTCTGCAGGTGAAGTTCACAAAATTTCAAAGGTACAAGCTGGCTCAGATGCTGTGGCTGTTGAACTGGGTATCCGTGGTGACAGGAGTCATCCTCTTCAGCCTGGGTCTATTTCTGAAGGTGGAGTTCAGTAAAAAGAAGGAGCTAATGGCTGAAAGGGACCTTCATCTTGTTCCAAACATGCTAATTGCAATGGGCCCGATAGCTTGCATAATCCACCTTCTAGGTGGTAAAATCTGTTATGACTGCGTGGACACCAACAAGTTCCTGCGCTGGAAGTTGTTGATGCTACCCTACATCACCTGCTCATTCTTCTTCACCCTCAGCATGCTGGTTGGGGCACTAATGTGTTATAGCATGCAAGGGGAACTGGAGGAATCTCTAGCAGAGGGGCTCCGTGATGCCATGCGCTACTACAAAGACACGGACACACCAGGCCGCTGCTTCCTGAAGCGCACCGTGGATCTGCTGCAGATCCATTTTCAGTGCTGTGGGAACAGGGACCACAGAGACTGGTTCCATATCCAGTGGATCAGCAACCGCTACCTGGACATGTCCAAGCGGGAAGTGGTGGAGTAAGTAGATGTTTTCAGAATTTAACTCGTGCAAATGAGTAAGATGTTAAGAATTTTTATGACTTTATTCACAGCCTCCACATTTCTGAAACATCTTTTCATATGCCTCGCCCCCAGTCGTTTGCATAGCAATGTGGAAGGGAAGTTCCTGTTAGATGGAGTTCCTTTCAGCTGTTGTAACACCAACTCACCTCGGCCCTGCATTCAGTACCAAATCACCAACAGCTCAGCCCATTTTAACTACGACTACCTAACAGAGGACCTCAACCTGTGGAAGAAGGGCTGTCACCAGGCCTTGTTGGAGTACTATACCAACATAATGCATGCTATTGGCTGCACTGTGCTTCTCATCTGGATCTTTGAGGTTGGCACTGACACACAAGACTCAGCCCAAGCACTTAGTTTGCTTGCGTCCATAAATTTTATTTCTTAACATTAACTACCAACATTCAATGTTTTGAGTCACAAGAAATACAGCATAAACAATAAAAAAATCACTTCCATAAGAAAAAACAGCTGTTGTCATGACGCGTTACTGAACTCTTTCCAACTTGCTAGTATAACACCCCTTTTTTTTTTTTTTATAAAATGTGTCAAGCACCTTCTTCTCATTTTACTAACAGCTTTCGGTGCTGACTGGCGTCCGCTACCTTCAAACGGCCATGGAGAACGTCCTGCGGCAGGGGGACCCTGAGTCGGAGTGTGAGGGATGGCTACTGGAGAACAGCCTTATACAAACCGCACGCACCAACTTCAGCATCCTCAAAAATCTGACCAAGATGAATCAGATCGACACAATCACAAATGGAGATCTCAACACTGAAAGACCTTCCAAAGTTCACTATGGTCCTGATAATGTTCCTCCAAGACAAATGCCTGTGGCCTCTTAACCTGGTCCTTGTTGGTTTCTGTAGAAGGACAATCAGCAGTAACATACCTGCCCACTGTAAACTGTTCATCAGCTCATTTCTAACCCTTTGATGGCCAGACTTGGACTATACATGACAGTGGTAACAGAAATGCCAGAGAACTGTCATACAATCTGCTATAACTAAACATAAAATACAGTGCTATTTACCATACACAAATTGTCCTAAATTCACTCTACAATCTTATTTTTTCTGGGTGATTTTGAGAGTGCCTCTTGTTCTGTGTTAAAGTGCAAAAGTGCTTAATACATTTGAATTCTGCTCAACATTAAAATTATTTGCTTTAACTTTTAGAGACTTATGAATGTTCAACTTATATAGCGCCTTTCTTGACACTCAAGGACACTTTACAGTACACAGACAACTTCCAGAAATACGCCAGTGATCAGAGGTAGCCAGAATCCACAGCCCCCTGGTGGACTGGAACACACACCACAGCCCCCTGGTGGACTGGAACACACACCACAGCCCCCTGGGGGACGGTATCAGGCATATAAGGAGAAAGAGGACACCACCCAGGACAGAGAACCACCCACCACTGGGCATACAGTCGCCTGGTATACACAAATACCAGAGCAACATATTTTACTGGCATTCTCATCACATGGCACACAGACACTCAATCTTTCACGCAATGGCAATTTTACATTATTTTAAGAGAAGCCAATTTGCCCAACCTCCATGTTTTTGGACATTTTACCTTTTATAGTTATTCGGCTTATTTTATTTATTTCTTTAAATAAATTTCAAAACTTGTTATTCCAAAGATGTTCTTAAGAAAGTACTACGTGAAACACCGCAGGATTAAAGACATGAAATTTATTTTAATTACAGTATTTTATTTAGTCAGCCAAGATGACTCCCAGATGACTTCTTTTCAGATCAGTGCTATGGTGATATTTTGCAGAGGCTTCATTCACATCCTCTGCTTGAAACCATCAGATACATTTGATGTGAAACAGAACCATAAACAGCTATGATGGTAACATTACTGAAGAAAAAGCACAAATCTCACCGTCACTCGTGAAAACGGGTCATGATTAAACATGGTTTTTTGTAAGCGGTTTTGGGGTAATGATTAGCAACTTTGAACTGCTTATGTTGTGGTAGTACCATGATGATCTTGTATCCATATCATAAAATAATCATCCATTATTGTTTTATATACATTGATGTGTACTGTAATATCACGTGAAAAAAACATAGCATAAACTCTGCCAGAAGTATACAATTTAACTGGCAAAACAACTTGCCAATTTGGAAATAATGAACAATTTTACATTTAAGGGATTTTTTGCATAATATATTCATATGTTGGTATAATGTATTCAGAAGTTTTCACACAGTAAGGACAAATAGAGAGGTGAGAGTTCACAGCCAAGGAGGACAGCAGGGCAAGTACACAAGTGCAAAAGAACTGGACGTTTGTGTCAGCAAAACATGTTCACAAGTAAACAATACAAACCGGTCTCAGTCTGATTAGCAACATTTATAAAATGCTGAAAACAAAGCACTTAAGTATGGAAAACTGTCCAGCTGAGCAAACAGAAACGAAAGCCGCACATGTAGACACGTCTCTGTCAGTGCGCAACGCTGAGCTCAGAGAGGTCAGTCCTCAAAGACAAAATGACCAGAAACAGGCAAAAGAACATCTTGGCCTGGTGCTTTCCCTGTTACTCCCCTCCTCGCTCAGGCTAGTCTTTAAATAAAACGCTGACAGAGCAAACATCAGTGGTTTAAAACAGCACTAAGAGGGGATGCGAGACAGGGCACGGCGGGACGGTGTGTTCCCGCAGGTCTGAATCTTTGCCCCTCCCCCTCCTGCGGTCTGGCTCCACCCCTGAACTCATAACATCTGCCACTCGAAGGCAAACAAGACGTTGAGCACCTCCAGGCTGCGGGCGATCTCCTCCAGGATGCAGTGCTGCAACCACAGCTGGTGCAGCTTCCTGTAGCGCTCAGGACACAGGTGCAGGGGGTTCCCCCGTCTGCCTCAGCACAACACAGAAACACCTCATAACTCACTTATTCACAAAGCCCATTTGTCTTGTTCGGTCATTTTTATTGTGATTATTATCTCTATTTTGATTATCATCTTTATTACGATTCACTGTACCCTAGCTGAGGGTCTGTTTCCCCGTAGTCGTCAAGGTAAGGGGCCGGATATGTGCTTCCTCGAGTCCTACTGGCCATCAGAACGATCTCACACTCCCTCACTCTGTTCAATAACACATGACCAGGTGAAATTCAATACACAGGACAGGCGAAAGCGCTCATGGGAATTATAAAACCGAAATCACTGCTCTCTCTCAGATTTCTCTTTATGGAAATCTGCACCAGTGAGAAGGTGGTGCTCTGACGCGATTTGCTTTACTTTGCGACACATTCCTCTGGTCGGCTCGGAGAACACGGAGGGGTCTCACCTGAGGAACACTCCAACCCCAGCACCACAGGTGTCTGCGTGGGCCGTGCAGGCGCCGACCTCCTCGCCCTCCAGCCGCTCCTGACAGCAGGGGCTCTGCGAACACAGCATAGCCCCGCAGAACAGGCACAGCGTCGGGTGCTTCCGCTCCTCATCCGCCGAGTTGGGACACCTGCGAGGGACACGGACAAGAAAAACGGGCTGCATCTATGTGCTGAGGTCATGCTGCGGTGCTTTAATCAAATGAGAGGGCTTTATGTTTCTCAGCAAGTTAAAACGGAACAATTAGCTCTTACTTGAAGTGACTGGCCTGGTTAAGCAGCACACTGTAGTCGTCCGGAAGATCGATCAGGCTGTTGCGCTTCCTTGGATACCTGTGATAGTTTGGGGTTTAAAAGTTTAGCGACACTCGTCTATGACGAGATCACTGTGCTCTCTGAGAGGTGAAGGACAGGGAGTGAACCCACCTGACCACTGGAATTTCTCCCTTTAGAGCTTTTAATATGGCTGTATGTCCACACCACCTGAGTTACATACACAGAGCATTGAAGAACATTAAAGAATAATGCTGCTGAATTTAGAAAAGACAAACGTAGGTGGAAAATGTGATCACTGAAACTCGGAACCTCTGTATAAGGGCAGTGACGGTCTCTCTGTGATCCAGAAAGAGCTGGAACAGGTTGCAGGGCAAAGCCAGATAACTACAGAGCACAGTCAGCTGATCCTCGCTGGACACTGCGCAAACAGAGAAGAGCTGGACATCTCGGACATCATGGGGTCATTAAAATATTCTAATCAGTTCAGCTTTAGCCAACTCTCCTAAGGGTTTTGCATCTCACCTGCAGTACTGGAGAGCTCCTCTGGAGGGGGCACTCCTGTAAGGCAATTGAAGAGGAGGGCAGCACAGCGAAGAAATGGCAGAACACCACTCTTTACTCTGGCTGCAATCATGGAGCCTGATAACCCTGCCTTTAAACTGAGAGGGAGAATGAAGGAAAGAGAGAAAGAGAGTCAAAGAGTGTAATGTACACAATCAGTGTGTGGTGGCGATACAGTGTGTGACAGGAACTCACACCCACCCATCTGTGTGCTGGGACAGTGTGTAGTACAGTGCTGCAGCAGCTACAGCATCCTCCCCTTCATCTGACCCTCCAGCTACAGCACTAGAGTCTGAACACACGCGCACACACACACACGTTGGGCACAGCTATACAGAAATTGACCTCATGTACATTTACTCCCATTGTACTTCTCAGCAGTCAGCATGTCAGATTTGAGAGATTAGCAGGCCAAGTGTACCTTGTGAGGACAGGATGACCTGCACCACATGAGCCATGGTGACCATGTGCATGAGGTGCAGGTGATTGTACGCAGTGCTGATGGCTGAAGGCTGCAGATCAACGTTCTCCTCTTGGTACAGAGCAGGGATAGACAGAACAAGTCCCACCTGGCAAACACAGCCATAAAGAGGGACTTTACTACACTCAAATGAACTCACAAACTCCACATACTCACGGCATGTTACAATGTTACATGTTACAATGCCTCCTTACCAGGAGATGGAATAAATCTACTTCTAATATTGAAGGGGTGCCTTCGACGTGGGAGACAGGAAGCAAGACTGGAAGGAGAGACAGAGCATGGGAGAGACAGAGCACGGGAGAGAGAGAGAGAGAGAGAGAGAGAGAGAGCGAGAGTGAGAGAGCACAACATTCAGTATTGCAAATTCAGCAAAACGTGCCTCTTCCACATACACGCACTGAAGATGCAGCCCCCACCTGCCAGTAGGTGTGAAAAATGACTTTGTATGACGGTTGCTGAGCTCTTCAATCGCTGAACGGCCGAGAACTGCACCAGTGCTTTGAGTCCCGCCAGCTGAAACACAGCACTGCAGGTACTGCAATCACTCGACATAACCACACTCGCAGAAGACCTAAACCACACGCGTTCAGAAGATTCACCAACAGACCTGTCTGTTCTGTAGAGATCCAAACAACGCTTTCCCCTCTTCCTGCAACATGTTCTCTACAGGGAGGAGCACAGGCCGATTACACAAACTAGGTCAGACTCCAGCAGGGCGTGGCTAAACGCAAAGGGAGTGGGTGGGGGTAAAGGCTCTCACCCATAGCCTGGATGGTGTAGGCACAAGTGTTCCAGGTCATGAGTGGTACGTAAGGGCAGACTTCGTTCGGGGCCGTCTGCAGGCCCACCCTGTGCACCGTAGTGGCGCACACCACCAGCATCTCTGCTATGCTGCTCGAGTACTTGGGCCTGGCCGACACACAGCAGGGCTTACCGTCACTTTTGAGTTTGCGCCCTTCCTGTTACATGGGATATAATAAACCTTAGAGCACATGTGTGACTACTAGAGAGAAGAGTGGTACTTACGGCGGCTGGACTCCAAAGCTGAGGATTGACCTGAAGTCGGTCAGTGTGTCCTCAAAGAATCCATACTCTGTGTTTCCTACCTCAGCACTACTGTCTGAATACACAAGCACACACACACACACACACACACACACACACACACAAACATAAGCTCTAGATCCCAGCAATGACCTTTAAGTGTTAAGTGCCCAGTGGGGAGGAATCTCACCAGCTCCATGAGCTGCTCTGAGCCCTCTGATACGAGCCAGCACTATTTGTATCCAACGAGGAAGAGTGAGGAGTTGACCAACCAGCTCAGCACTCTCACTGGGGAGAGGGGGAGAGAGGGAGGGAGGGAGGGAGGGAGATCGAGACAGTGAAAGAAAGAGAAAGGAGGGAAGAGGAGAGCGATAGAGAGTGAGAAATAGAGAGGAGAGGAAACACTTATAACAGCTTCATATCAACTGCCTGAAGTGTTCAGTGTAGTAGATTCGTACTAGTTGAGTCTGCTGGTCTCCATGGGAATAAGAGGAACCACTGTGTTGCAGAGCGACTTGCAGAGGGGACACATGTACTCTCCGTTCTCCAGGTCTATGATCAGCTCTGCATGCAGGCGGTTTCTGGTCGTGTTCTGCACTGCCTCAAAATACCTATCAACACAAGGCAGGACCTCCTGAGCTCTGGTAAAAACCTATTAAACACTGGAAATGACTAATCTAATCAAACGACAAACACTTTAAATAGCTTCGTTTGTTCGACAATCACATTTGTTATTTTATCACGCTGTACGGCACTGTACATGGTACAGGACGACACTCACTTCTGCCAGCAGGTGGCGTGCATGACGTGCCCACAGCTGCCAGTGTGTGTGCCTACTGCCAGGTCAGGGGGCATAAACAGGGGGTAGGAGCTTCCTGTCCAACAACACCACAAACATCAGGTTTTTATATTTCAGCAAATAATCCCAAACTGGCAGCGCGTTTGTAGAACGACTAACCGTTGTTAGTGGAGAGACTCTTTCCTCTGGTCTGGGTGAGCACTGTGGACCTCTGCACACAGGCGGTGAGAACCATGGCTGGAGCTCGAGACTGTACCTCTTGCTCCTCCTGACACAGGATGCAGGTGAGACTCTCCCAGTCTGAGGAGCCCACACCCTGCTGAGGACCCAGAGCCACACGCCTCTCCACCACCTCCATTAGACTGTGAACGCACACAGACACGCACACAAAATCAAAACACGACACACACAAACCTGCATCCACAGAGTTAAAGCTAACTGCCAGCCTTCCGTTCATTGTGCTGTAGCACACTGGAACACTATACTAGCACAGAAGGTGAAGAACTTTTCTAGCCATTTGTGCCAAGAGTCACTCTTGGCTCTGAACAACATGCTGTTTGCTGCAGGCCGTGTTGGGGCTTATGTTCTTGAGTGTAAAGTAGGTTACCAGCATGAACCTGGGGCTGCTGGAGCCAGGTTTCTGCTCACCTCTCCCCACAGGCCACCGGCTCCCCCTGGCTGCTACTCTCAGGAACGTTGTCATACAGCATCTTATGAGTCTCGATGAAGTTCTTCTGCATGGCAGACATCTGTGCCATGATCTTCTGTCTGTGCAGTTTGGCAGCTTCTGCCTTCCTCTTGCGCTCGGCTTTGTCTTTGTCCTGAACGCCCTGCAAAAACAGGACCCCTTACACCAACACCGACACACTGATGCACCAGCACACAACGTGGACTTTCACACTCGCCCACCAACCCACCTCTACACAACTACACGGACAATGGGGATGTTCACACTAGTACACCAACACAGTGCTGATGATGGCGATGGTGAGAACGTGGTGAGAGCGTAATTACCTCCTCAGGCTTCGACTGATCCATAGGGCATGAAGTGGAAGGGCTGGATTTTTCACGAAGGCACTTTACCATCTCAAACATCTAAAAGATTAAGGAAGAAAATATCAAATCACATGCATCCACTGCTAAAATACTCACAATGAGATCCATAAGTAAACCAGCACTAGCCTGTAGCGTCCAACTAATCATGTCCTTCTGAGCTTCAAGAGAAGGAAGTGCCATCATTTTGGACAGGCAAAAGAACAACGGCTTTCCGTGATCAGCACCCATTTCTAGAGAGAAACAGATGATGAGAAGTTTAACTACTTGTGTGGAGCATGTTATTAACTGAGAGGATGAGGGGCGGGACTATACTGTGTTATTAACTGAGAGGATGAGGGGCGGGACTATACGGTGTTATTAACTGAGAGGATGAGGGGCGGGACTATACGGTGTTATTAACTGAGAGGATGAGGGGCGGGACTATACTGTGTTATTAAGCCACTCTCTCACTTTCTCCCAAAGTGGCATTAAAAAACAAAAGAAAAAGAGATGGTGATGTACTTCGAGCCTTCAGACTGAAGTCAAAGGTCACGTCTTCAACACTGCTGGCTTCCAACTGAGTTTTCTCCTCCAGCAACGCCTGGCCAACAAGATGCAGTGCCTGAAGGCACACACACACGCACACAAGATTCCTCAGTCACAGTCACATGATTGTGAGTGAACTTGCGTGAACTTGCGTGAGTGGGCATACCCTCTGCACCATAGCTTCACTCCACATAGCAGCTCGCTCGTCCACTACTCTCTGCACCACCCTCCTCAGCACATGGAGGAAGACGTCACAGCACAGCAGCTGCACGATGCTGGAGAAGGCTGGGCAGAAGGGCGGAGGCACCGGGGGGCGGAGAGCTGCACATCACAGAGCAGTCAACACACCAGCTCCAGACAAGCATGAAGCTGCTACATGATCAAACACAGTAGGGGGTGTTTGAGGGAAAAAAAAAAAACCAAACACACACACACACACAAAAAAACACCTGCCTTTATCACTGCCTTCCTGGGTCCTTCTCTTCTTCTGTGCATCTTCTGCCTGGAGTTCAAAGCCCACGGTTACACAGCAGGAAGCAACAATAAACAGAATTTAAACGTGTGTAAACATGTAAACACTGTACCTTGCTATGCTGTGATTTGGTGTAATGATAAAAGAAGGGATTAAACTCCTTAAGATATTCTTTCTTTATTTCATATAAACCATGGCCAGAAACGCCCGGTTTCCTACACAAGGTTGGGGGGAAAAAATCAAATAAGAAAATAAATGTAAAAAACAAACAAATGTATTTTTACAACCAGATATTTATCATTTTTGACTCACTTGAATGTGGCAACTTTAGAAATAACAGTTTCAAGCCCCGTTTCACGACTTTCCTACAATAAACAGAAATGACACCATCTGCTTCCATCCACTTTCCAGTCATGTTACACCCTTGCAGAGTTACATGTTAAAATGTCTTACATTTTCAGGCAGGCTTTTGACCAAGCTGCTGTGAGCCATGGGTTCAATACACAGCAGGTTTGTCACCTCCCTCATTGTCACGTCCTCTTTAGTGACATCACTGATTCCAGGAACATACCTCTCCCCTGAATTAACACAACGTGGAAAACCAAAGGAAGGTTTTACCTATTGGAGGAAAAAAGCACCAGCTTTGTGCATACAGCCACGGGGCCCCTGAACAGGCTGTACGCCGCTTAGTGCTAAAGGCCGGAGGGCCCTGAACTGGCTGTACTCCGCTCGGCTGTTTTGTTCGATGACATGAAAGCTGAACACTGCATGCTTACAGTATTCTGAAGGAAGAGGCTATGATTCACGCTAAGGTCATGGCTTAACTAATCACACTCATGGTGGTGCAGAGGGGGACTTGCCTATGATGATGATGAGCAGATAGAGCATTTCCTCCGTCAGCCTGTTCCACTGTTTCAGGAGATCCTGTCAGGGGAGGTTCATCAGGCTGATCAGTATGTACTCTACACTGGGGCTTTTCCCTTTCGTCTGTTGCTTGAAGGACCTCATTTTTGAGGAACTGATAAGCTTCAGGAAGATTTGTCTCTTTTTAAAAGTCTTTAAGGAGTTTCTCTCAAAACTGCCTCTGTATTCCAAATATAAGTTTAAGAAGTTTCTAAAATTCAACAAAAGCAAATCGTTCTTAGTGTCTACACATACCTGATCTTTACTTGAACAATTTCCATTAAAAACCTCGAAGAGCTCAAATCTCAGTAGAATAAGCATAATGAAGTGGTTTGGGTCTATTTTGGAAGCAGCAATCTGGTGAGAGAGGATGGTCAGTCTGGTCAGCATATACATGTTTATGGCTTTAAATATGTACTTTAAGTACACAACACACACACACACACACACACACACACACACACACACACACACACACACACACACACAGGCAGGCAGTACATACCTGAAGCATGATGATGTCCTTATCGAACATTTCATCTCTGCATTTCACGTCCTGATAGTAGTAAACCTAAAGCAAAAGAAAAACTAACAACAGTGACTCACACGTCTGAACTGAACCTCACCGGTTCCTGTGTCCGGGTGCATGCATGTCTCACGTGAACTTACTTTCCATTTGCAACAATATATTTAAAATGCAGTTAACCAAATGACCTCATCTGACCTGACTGACAAGGGAGAGGCCGTTTCTACGCCACATTTCCGCAGACACCTGTGCAGCCAGTACCACACAGCGCAGAGGCTGCTCCACCAGAGCAAAGTGATCCAGCTGCTTCTGAAACACACAAGCACATCAAATCATCTAGCTATGCACTGCCAGACTGGCATGACTGTACACACAGACCAGTCAATGCAACACACTGGAAAGAGTTTGACAAAATCAGACTTACAGGATCCACAAAGTCAGGGAGATATTTGATGGCCCCTGTTCGACACAAGAGCACGTAGAGGCCTGCAGCCAGAGAGAAAAGTTAACTGAGAGAGAAAATTGAGCTAAAAGTGAGAAAAATCTGACTGAAATTTAACTGGCTTTAACTGAGACAGATAATTGGTCCATCCTGAAAGCACTTTCCACAATTTTACAATAGTTCATGACTTCTGAAAACACATGGATCTGCTAAGCCACCAAGCTTTGTGTGTCTTAGGTTGGTCTGCTTTATTTAATCATGCTGTTCATGAAGGCTTACCAGCCAGAAGTCTGGAGATGGGCAGGTGGATGGAAACGGGCTCTTGGGAGACCTTATAGGGCTGTATATGGAGGATGTGTTTGCACATGTAGCTGTCAGTGGGCTCACTGCGGAAGGGCTGGTTGGTGCAGCATAGCAGGACCTGGTGACACTGCTTAAAGGCCTGTAGCAGTACTCTCTCCTGCAAGAGACACGTGCTGTTACTCCACTCATTACCCTGAACTCTCAGCTGCAAGACACACACACACACACACAGTTACACACTACTCTTCCATTCTGCACCCAGAACTCTCTCCTGTGTGACAAACATGTTCTTTCTTTGCTAACATTCATTACCCAGGGATCGAACACACTACGGCCACATTGTCAGTGTGGACCATGGGTCATGTCAGTGTAATATTTGAACAAGCTTGCCTTGCCTGTAAATGTCAAATAAAGAGAGGTCAGCTGTTATCAAAAAACCCTAGAATAGGCTCACGAGTCCCTACGACTGAGGAACGAAGGAATGCTTTTGCATAGTTCATAGTTGCATAGTTGTGTTCACAGTAGCTGAGTGTTCTTCTCAGTGACTCACATCAGAGGAACACCAGTCCTGAAACATCGAAAGAATGTGGCGTAGCTGCATCTGGATGGAGAAGCCTGCCTCCCACTCTGGCTCCACCTCAATGTGCTGGCCAAACTGCCTCTTCACTTCCTCCATTCCCTAACAGAAGGAAACAAGCACTCACATTTATAGCACAGCTGGAATCTTAAAAACCACTGATGTCTGATCAGGGTCCCAATGCAGTATATGAAACCTGATCTGGGGTGAGCATAGTACCTGCATGCAGCGGAGCATCTCCAGAAAGACGCCGAGACCTTCCAGAAATTTATGCCTCAGCTGTTCAGTCCATATGGTGGGTTTACTGATCAGAATGTACCTGTGAACAAAATCAAGATGATGTCGAGGCCTCAAAGATCAGGGGGAGAAAAAACGTTGTGTACAGGTTTATTATTTTTGACAGCTTTTCAAATCATTCTTCGTGTTTAGAACCAAACCCTCACCTGAGGTCATGGAAGATTACTTGAATCCGGAAGAACTTGTCAGAATTATAGCCCTGAAAATGGAAGCGCTGGTTGCTGTCCAAATGCTCTTTGAGCATCTCCATGATGGTGTCCGTGATCACCTTTATCACACTGCCTTCCTCAATCAACTGTCTCGCCTTAAGGGTCAAACAGAAAACAAAGAGTCAAGAAAACGGAGACATTCGTCATATCGATTTCAAATGACTTCTGCCCTTATGTGACTCATTTGATAAATAAATAAATGCAGACAACAGCATGTTCATTAATGTTGCATCTTTACATTTTAAATGTGGTTGAAGTTGTTATAAACATGAGTCATTGCTAAAATGAGGTTTGGTAACTGAGTGTGTCCCTGTTGTGACTGTGGTGTTGTTTTAATGTGTTTGTTTTCATTACCAGAGTGGGAACGGTGAAGATCTGCACAGACAACGCTGTGATTGAGATGTTCCGCTCATGGTCATCACTAATGAAATCTTCTTGCAACTGCTTATAGTGCTAGAGGAAGACACGTATGAGAGTGTGTGGCTGCACCCAGGCTGTCTATGGGTAGATGGTTCATGCCATTTTCTTAGGAATTATATCAAAGAACTAAAACCCACCTCTGTAAATTTCATGGCAAACTGTCTCTTATATTCTGTCTCCATCAGCAGACTACAGAAAATAAGCTCATGGATAATCTTACGGGCTCCTGATGTAAGCAATGGAGACGGGAGTTATAAATGCTATGAACATATTATCCAAATGAAGACTAAAGACAGGCAACATAACAATGACGATTAGACAGGTGAAGTACATATTTAGGACTGACCTTTATATAGCAAGGCATCACGTAGCATCAGCCGGCTGATCAAACAGGGCTTGTCCCCGTCAGCACTGGGCTTCAGAGCCACCTGGCAAAACACCTGCCTGAAGCCCACTGGTGGGAGGAACATTATTCACAAAAGAAAGAGAAGGGATAACTCACAAAATCATAAACACATTATTTGGTCATTACAGTTTCTAAGCACTTTTCCTCATTTGAAAAGAGAGGAATTCATGAAGGAGTGTGTTGGGGAAGTAGCTTTAGAAACTAGTACCTAAAGTAATTTATTCTCTTACCTCTTGCATTCTGAATCTCCTATTCTGTTGATTTCAGATCTTATCTTTACCTTTTGTCCAACAGGGCAAGTAAACTTCAAAAGAATGAAGAGTACCTGAATAACCAATAACCTGCTGGAACCAGGCGCCCAGCCTGAGAGCAAAGGTCTGATGGGCCATCACAGCGGCGTGCAAGATCTCCACTCGCAAAGGCTGCTGGGTAATGTGCTCCGAGTTTGACTGCAGGGGAAGTACACAAGGTGGAGAGTGTTTAGGGTGTTAGGGTGGGCACTGTAGCTGTCTGACCACATGTACCAAGAAAAACCAGAAGGACAGGAGGCGGGAGATTTGAGAGAAAAGCAGAGTTAAGGCCTCTCATTACCCTGATGAGCTCCTTGATTTGCTGACAGGTCCTCAGCGATCCTTTCTTCACAGCTCTTCGACCCTGAAACAGAGATGGAACAAAACACATGAGTTCTCTTAGAAGAAACAAACTACTTGCATGGACATACATACAACAGAATTTTTTAGTTTATGCATTACAGAATGTCCTCATTTAGAAGCTTATCACTTAAAATAATTTGTAGTTTTTGCAAACCAAACAAAATTGATTACTTTTATTACGTTGAAAACCTCAGATGAAGACTGAATGTACACCTGCCCATACAAGGGAAACTGAATCTCATTGTCAGGAGAACCAGTGTTGGTGTATCCACATAATCACAGCACTAGAATACTGTACCTCTTTATCGATGAGAGCTGTGTGTGTGTGAGCTTCACTGTGGTCACAGTGGATGGCCCTCTGAAGAGTGTAGATCACATGATCGTACGAGTGGTGTTCATCATTGTAAAGCACACAGTAGTACATGTCCTCTTTCAGTCTGCAGACAAAATGCAAACACCAACAGGCTCAAGCTTCCCCTCCCATATAACAGGTAGCAGTGACATACTTGTGCTCTCGTAAGTCATCACAGAGCAAAGGACATGGCTTTGCCATGAGGCTAAACGTTGATGGCTGTGAGACACGCGCGTG
>JAOYMR010000010.1:8192788-8223622 GCA_025802075.1 Tenebrosternarchus preto | reverse complement strand
TCTCGTAAGTCATCACAGAGCAAAGGACATGGCTTTGCCATGAGGCTAAACGTTGATGGCTGTGAGACACGCGCGTGACTGTGAGACGGGCTGTGAGACGCGCGCGTGACTGTGAGACGGGCTGTGAGACGCGCGCGTGACTAACCCAGGCTGCAGCTCCTCAGAGAGTTCACTGCTTTCCTCCCACACCATCAGCTCTGTGACGTAACCCAGCAGCACCTCAAACAGCACGCAAGCACGTTCCTGGAGCCCTGCTTCCAATACACACTCATCCTGAAACAAACAGACACACACACACACCTTCAGAAACCAGAACACAGGTGATTACTGACACATCTGGACAGATTCTTATTCCTATCAGTGTGGTTTATCTGTAATTTAGGATTCTCATCAAAAAAAGAAACTTTTTTTTGCATCAGTAAACACAACAACTAAGTCATATTGCAATTATGGTGACTGCAGTTTAACAAGACATGGAGTAGCAAGGGATCCCCTTGCATGGATATCAAGGAAAATGCACAATCACCATGCAACTATACAATTACTGATCAGTTTGAAAAGTCTTTCTCAAGTGTAGTCAGGCTTACATTCATCGGACATCTCTGCGCCGTTTAAGGAGCTCCATACAAACATGTGGTGCTGCTGCATGATGCAGCCACTTTTGTTTTGTTTTACATAGCAGCACTTTCAGCTCAGGCTTCACTGGCCTGGGATACAGAGCTACATAACAGAGGACACCAGTTCAGTGTCAGCCTGCCCCCTGGTCCGCACACCAGATAGTCATGTGACCATCCACTGAGCCTGAGCACACTTTACTGCCCTAAACAGAGAGCGACTGGTCATCTTTTTTAGTATGGGTTTAAATAATGAGCAGACTGCCCACAGAGAACAGGCTGTCGCATTCACACACAGACATTTTTATTTAAATAAATCATGGCCTTTAGTGGTTATATAATCGTAGAGGCTGACATTGCGATTGCGATTAATCGTGCAGCACCAACAGGAACAGTAAACACAAGAACAATCAAACAACTTTCCCTTTTGTTTTCCACAGAATGAGGAAGATCACAGATAGTCCCCCTCCCTGTTGCTTGTATCTGCTGGCTGGGGCTCAAGGCCACCACAGACATGCTGGAATGTCTTTTTCAGTTTAATTTTCTCACAGAATCACCATGTTCCTTTAACATTCCTCTGTGTAGAACCAGATTACCTCCAACAGAGCACACGTCAGCCAGCACAACACGAATCTTAAATTACCCAATTCTAAAAAGCTCAAGGCTCCATAGCTGTGACACTACATGAATCCGAATTATGACATATTCTGCTGTAATTGCTGGAGGGGTATTCTACTACCTGCTCCATTGCCAGCCAACATACACCACAGCGTCTAATCACGCTGTGGACATTACACAAAGCCTCTCAACACAAAACATTAGCAGAAGAGCTCTGCAGCACACTAATGAGGAACAGCAGGCTTTAGGATCCTTTCATCAGGTGCACCTCATAGAGATTAAACTGATTAGAGACCTGCGATAAGGGCCTTTGTGAACAGACGAACACATTAGCTGATTGGTTCAGCTGATGGCTCTAATGATTTATAATGCACCTGGTTTCAGCATGGTCACAAAGGCCAAGGCAGGCCCATCGGGCCCAGCAACCGCCAGACAGATGTGATCACGGCTGAACATGGAGCACATGCCCTACACCGTGATCTAATCACACACACTGGCCTGAGTGACGTGCACACAGAGAAAAGCCATCCGCCCTGCTTTCCGAGACCAGAGGTTCACAAGTTCATATGCATTAAGTGCTCATCCGGGCTGCTTTGAACAATGAACACTAACATATCCTGTTCGCTCCTTTGCTGAGAAAACAAACATTTCATTCTATTTAATCCTGCAATGCAAGCTCATCCAGAGACAAGTGTGAAGAGCTTTTCCATTGCTTCAATATAACCATAATAAAACATGCTCCATTCAAGCTGAGGGAGCATTAATAATGCATGTCCTTCAGGTCACAAAGCTCTTCCATTTAAACATGCCCCTCTGCTCCTTCCAGTGTGTCTGTACAGCTGAAAAGCCTGGACAGTAGGACTGGGTCACAGCTGCACATCAGCATACTGCTTTCCCAGGCTAGTAGAGGACTGTGTGTCCTGCAGGGGGGGTTTTCTGTGTGTGTGTGTGTGTGTGTGTGTGTGTGTGTGTGTGTATAAGCGCACAGCAAGTCCTTCTGTCCTGCAGCCTGTGTGTTCTGTGTTCTACCCCTGTGATCTCAGGGCAGGAAGTAAATTCATATGGTGGAAAAAAAAATCTGCCTCCTAAAATATCCCAAACCAAACCAATGATTTTGGAAGAAACTAAGCCTCACTGTCTCCATAGGAACGGAGGTGCCCGGGTCATGCTGAGAACACCAAGGGCCAGTCTTCCAGGCCTCCAAATCCCCGCAGTCACAGAAGCCTCCTCCTGATGATGCATGCATCTAGGAAACCAAACACAGAGAGCCTGATTGGTTAGCTGGTAATAAAACATCATTCCTTCAAAGTTAAATCTGGACAAGCAAAGTACATAGCAACTACAACTACAACCATATGAAGCCCTTACTCTACCCACACACCCCCACCGGCCCCAGCCATTGCTCTACATCCACGCTCCAGCCCAGTCTTCATCCACATGCCTCCACCAGCCCTGATTATACCAACAGAGCCACCCAAGGTCTGCCTGTCTCTCCAGACATGCCAAACCTGACCTTACCCACCCCCTCCCGAGCCCTGACTTTACAATGATGTGTAACATACACCACAGTAATGAGTAATGTACAGTGCAGTAGTGAATAATGTGCAGAAGTGTAGTGTCGGAGCATCTGACCTTGTATCGGTGTCCTTTGTGTACACTGTTCTGAAAGCAGTCCATGCACAGCACACAGGTGGGGTCTATTGCACAGTCCCTACACAGACACATCAATCCTGACCTCATTCAAATACTCTCTTACTAATAATACAGGGGAAAAAATGCAGTCAAACTCAGACAAACTGACAGAGTGACCATAACCTGACTCCTTTTAAAACTTTAACATTATAAAACTCATTTATGTTTATGGTATCGGGCAGATTAACATTAATCAAACACAAAGTAAACGAAGCTGAAAAGGCCATTTAACAACTTTAGTTGTGCTGTTTTAGCTCGCTTTAAAAATATTTTCCAATAATTGATGTTTTGGTTTGTAATCTTGCTGCGATTATACGAAATATATTCCTTGTCATTGCTAGGACCTGATCACAAAGCCAAATTATCAACTGTTTCCACATAACCCACTACAAACCATATTAGAAACATCTACTTTGCACCAAAACCCCCTGAACTTTAGGAACATTCCATGGGTTCATTTTATAGGTATACAATTACAGGCTGTAGCCAAATCTGTTGCCATGCACCTTCTGCCTTGCTCATCATTGGTCATATTCTGACATGGTATGCTTGTTATTCTTTTAACATTTTTTTTCTTTTATATTACAAAAGGTAACGTCAGACCCATTCAGCTCTAACCTGCAGGAGTAGACCGTCTCGCCCTCTTTAAAAACACGCCCACACAGCTGAGAGGAGGAACCAAGGTTTCTCTGCTGCAGTTTCTCCAGGCCAATGCTCGGCTCCTCCCCAAACAAGAAGCACTCAAGAGGGTACAGGATGCGCTCCTGCACCTGCTGCTCCTCCACCACTGGCTGGGGCTCAGCCACCAGGCAGTAAATAAGGGGGACCTGCTCTGCCACATAGTGGAGGATGGCAGCAGCCTGATCCGAAGCCTCCGACCACCTCTGAAGGGAAAAAAACAGACATATTTGCATTGTCATTAGGTAACATATAAAAGACTCCAAAAAGACCACCCCCCCCACCCCCACCCCATCATCTCTCAAAACCAAAAATATTTAAAGTGAGAAAAGGTCAACTAAAATAATCCCATGATATGAAGGGTTCAAAATATTCACTACAGTTCTTAGACTTCCAGACTGCAAATACATTATAGTTTAGTCAGATGTCCGCGATTACTTGCTACTTGCGTCATGTTAGTAAACGACTCTTTTCACATTTTGCAAATATCAGATAGCACCATTACAGTTGATGCAGACCAAAAAGGTATTTCCATTGCCAATGCTGGTTGCTGATCCTCAGATTAGTTACCTAGCTATAATTCATTTAATATGTATAAAAATAATAGAAATATCACAAGAAAGAACACAAAACTAGCTAGCAGAGCTAACTATTCAATAGTCTAAAATAAAGCTAAGCTAGCGCTTAATGTATTCTTACATATCCAAGTCATTTTGCTAGCTAGCTAGCTACTTGTTTTTGTATGTTATAATGATAGCTAGCTATGCATTACTCATGTTGCGCAAACTTGCAGGCTATTTGAACTCTACAAATGTATATAAATACTGACGTAAACTGAATGAAAGAATAAACGATTCAACCTTATGCAAAGCCCAAAGCGCTGTTCAAATGAAGTTCAAAAGGCTAGCTTCTGACATACACAATCTAGCTAACTAGCTTTTCTTTACAGCTACAGCAAACTAGTTTTTTCCTTTTAACTTTGCAGCATATTGTAGTGTTTTACTAGCTAACCTATATAACTAGCTATCCTAGCTAAGGAATTACAATGCCACATGAAACCACTGATCTGCCAAGCAGAACGCATTAGCTATAAACATCTGGTAGCAGCAACTTGGTTGTTTATTGAAACTGAATCTTAGTGGGACATTAACGAGTGTTGCGAGTGCCACCCGGTAAAAATAGATCGCCATCAGATGTTAAAACAGATGTTGTTCCCTCCTCATCCCAATCCTGAACCAGCAAGCCAACTATCTGAGAATTTTACGCAACGCTATCAAGTGCTTTAGCTAGCTAGCCATCTTCGCTAACGTCAAACGCCTAATCAGAATTAATAAACTATACTTAATGCACGTAATATGCTTAATAACTATCTAACCAGTAATGACCTAGATAGCCAGCTAGATACATAGCTTGGTAGCTATAGATAGCAAACATTCACTAGCTAGCTGGCTATAAATCTAGCAAGCTGTTTACCCAAATCATAAACGACAACAGGGTAAAACGAGTTTAAATAAGCCTAATATTAACTGTAACGATTTGCGCTTATTATAACATCAGACACCACACTGCGCTTATGAGGAAAAAATGCACATGCGAATGAATCAGATTAAACGAACTGAAAGAAACCCCGAATTATTACCGTGCATAACTGCAGCCCGTTTACCGATTTTTCACCTTCCGCCATGTTCCATATGCCGTATAATGTGACCACGATAATACAACTACGCAACCGTAATTGAATCCAGTTTGCGACAGTTTGAGAGCGATGGCTGGCTACCAAGTTGCCGGGAAACTTCAACCTAACCAAATCCCCGTTTGAATAATTTCACATATTTTTCGTTTTTCAATTATGAACTAAGCCTAGGTCTACACTGGAAAAAGGTATTATGTTTATGTGCCACGAGAAAACACGTGTATTCCTAGGATAGATGTTAGACAGACTGTTGTGAAACAGCGGCTGTGTTCGGATGGTAGAAGAATGTTAGAGGTAACCCCCTGCCTAACACAGGAGTACTATAGACATTCAACAGTCCCCACTAGATGGCAGTGTTTCTACAATCTTCTTGCTTGGGGCGTGCGTTCTATTTTCACTTCAAAGTATACAAAAAATGTCTTACGATAGTACAATTGCCACACTCAGTATGGTCATAATACACCATCAATCTTTTTCAGAAGACCATAGTGAGAATGTGTACCTCAGTGTATCTGTTTTACCAGATATTGGCTTGATGGTCCCTCGCTCCCAGTTTTCTTCAATATATTTTTCCGTTCTTTCGGTTGGACTGTTGTAGTGTCTCCTAGGGGTTGATTTGCACCAAACTTGGTACGCCACCTTGTGTTGGAAAACTGTCCTCTTGTGGCCAATTCCCATGAAACTTCTATGTTTCTTAGAGAGTCAAGTCATGTTAAAATGTAGATCTTTTTACAACAACCGTTTTCTCAAAGCTGATTTATAGATGTCTGAGTCCAAGCCCCCAGCGAACAAGTCAATGGTGACAATGGCAAGGAAGAACTCCCTCAAATCAATACTACAAATAGTAAACAAAATGAGTAAAGTCTTTCCATTACCTGTGTGATTATAAGTAGGTTCCTGATGTCTAGTAGAAGTGTAAAATTGGAGTTTCCCTGTGATGACTTTATATATCAGATGCAGTCCTAGCTTGTATCATTAGTTTGATCATCATGGCGGTTTTAAACTGTCTGTGTGATTCATTCTCAGTAGCAGGCAGTGATATTCAGTTTGTGAGATTCTAGCAGAACAAGGGTATCAGGGTGGATCAGGCAGATCTGCAGATCATTTCCAGATAGCTGGTCTCTTGTTTTAGAGTTTAAGGTTAAATGGAGGTTCTTCCCTTAAACACATAAGGTTTTACTCTTTTCTTTTGTCCTTGAGTAGATATCAGGGTCTGTTCTCTCAGTGTTAAACTGGACAGATTACACTGCTCCGGTATGAGTGCCAACTGCTGTCCTGTGGTTTGTTCTTGCTGGACGTTCTGGAGGCAGGCAGGGTTTGTTTTAAGAGCGATCACTCTCAGTCTCAATATTTTGGTGCACTTATCACAGGCATGCTGCTAGACCCCCGCTACAGACGTTTATATTTAGAATTGCTATGCAGTATCTCATATAAAGATACTGCTGGGATACATTTTCACACACGATATGAGCACTGATAGAGAAGTTTTATATTTTGCAGTATTAGAGTTCCACCTGCACACTGACATGGGAATAAATATGGAAACAAAGATAAAGATTGAGGTGTAGCAGGAGGGACAGGCGAAAGAACGACATGCGGAGGAAGAGAGAAGAAAAGAGGAGAAAAACTAAATACATAAGGAAAGACAAAACAGGGGAGTGTGTGTGTGTGTGTAAGAGAAAGAGAGAATATAAGAGCCAGTACAAATACTTTTTTTTTAACCTGAGAGTGTACCATACAGTAACTACCTGTGTAATCTAGCTCTTATGTGCTCTCCAGATGTCATTTACAAAAGACAACTGAGGCTTAATCTGAATTTCCCATAAAATTACTTGACATCTCTAGTGTTCACAGGCTTGGTTCCTAATATTTATACTACAGGACAAAATTAAAGGCTTGGGATGCTGACCCAGGTTGCTATACTATTTACATAACTGTAACTGAGGACTATAACTCTATCTTACTACAGGCATGCCTCAGGCACGTGCATTCATGGAAACACAAATCACACCATGAGAATGTCCCAGGAAGAGATGAAGCATTGTTATGTCAGCTTAAGTCATTTAGCTGCCATCAGCTAGCTAGCTATCTTACCTGGCAGGCTAATTATCTGCTAGGGTTACTGCCTACAAAGGCCTACTACAACTAGGCTGCTAACTAACTTCAAGAATTTAATATGCGTTTCTTACTAAAAGAGTAACCATTTGGTATTCTTCATAATTATTTTACTTTTTAGAAAGAAATCCAAGTAGTACTTACATTTGTAGACAACTTTGTAGACACTACCAGCCTTTGCGTCCCATGTCACTTCCTTTGTCACTTCCTTCCTTGCTTGGTTGTCTGACTTTTTTTTTCAAAAATTTCCATATGCGAGTAGCTCCTCCTTTTCTATTTTGCATTGTATAGTGGAACAATAGTGTCCATTTAAATCATAATAAAAAAACGACCAGTTCTAAGTATGCATCTTGGCTATGTGATAGCTCATTGACTTTATCTGAGAGATGACATGTAAATAAACTGACAGTTTCTATCTCAATAAAGAAATGTCTGCTCCCAAACTGCATGCTTACTGCAGCCATGGCCATCCACAGGTACAGTGAAGAGACAGTAATGGGCTTCTGGTTGTAAAGTACATTCACACTGAGCACTGTGTATGCAAGAAGCAGTGATATCAAGTATACAGAAGCCAAGAAAGACACGGAGAAGCACAGGCCAGCACAGATCAGGTATCCTGAACAGAAATCTACTTGGACAGGGCAAGACTGGACAATGTCCATGATCCTGTTGGAAGGCCAACCACCCATAGCTCCTTTATATTTCCTTTAGCATGGAGAGGAGTTATCCAGGCCTGGGAAGGAGTCTGTCTAACTCCCAGGCAGGAGCTGCAGGGGTTGTGCTGGAGACTATGCAGGTACTGGCCACCGGACAAAGAATGAGGGCCTTGTAAGGCCTTGTTAACAGACGCATTGATAGAGGCTGGAGGATCAGATTAAGATAAGTTACTATGTACAGCTATGTACTATGTTAGTAACTTTCACACTTTGACATATTAAAAACATTGGAATTTTTTTCTGAATATGAAACCAATTCAAATCCAGTAGATCACCACAAAGAATATTTATTTATGATCATTTATGACTTGAGCTTGATGTATGTGTATAACACCATGGCTGACATTGCCTTGCCTTTAAGCATTAGTGAATATTCTGTGCCAAAGTAATATTTGTTATATTTTACACTGGTCCACAAACTCCACAATAACTGGTCAAACTCATTCAGGTTTACATGTACAGTACTGTGAGGGTTAGAGTATGGGTCTGCAGGTGCTGAGTGCATTCAGTGGTGAACATACACATGATTTCTAAGAGGAATTTAAGAGGAGTTTATATGCAAACACTGATACAGTAAAAAAGTTGACAGTTATATTAAAAAAAGAAATGAAAAAAAAAATCCTGAAAACACAAATTAACAAAATATTAAGCTAATAATATTAAGCCAAGTTATACGCAAAGTCAAATATGCTCCGCCTGTGTTCCTTTGACATTTTGAGTTTGATATTTTCAGCACATCTTCAGACACTACCAGTGCTTTCTGTAATAACTGTAAAATGGCTGGTAGAACTGAACACTGACCTAGTAAAACACGCAGGACTGACAACACTGACCTGGTAAAGCAGGCAGGACTGACAACTCTGACCTGGTAAAGCAGGCAGTACTGACAACACTGACCTGGTAAAGCAGGCAGGGCTGACAACACTGACCTGGTAAAGCGAAGTTATTTCCTGTAGAAATTTTGAAAAGCCTTCTTTCAAAATTCTTTCAAATTCTGCTTGAATGCAAATATATAACTTTACGAAAGACAGATATTATAGTACCCATTATAGTAAAATCTTTTTTTCCTGTTTTTGACTCTTTATCATTTACATTTACATCATCTGGCTAACACATTTATCCAAAGCAACTTACACTTGTGACTGGATACATCTTAAGCAATTGAGGGTTAAGGGCCTTGATCAGGGGCCCAACAGTGGCAACCTGGCAGAAGTGGAGCCAGCAACATGACTACTAGTCCAAGAGCTAGAAATAGTATTGGACAGTTTGAAACTGTGATATAGAGTGTATGTGAAGTTAAACATATATGCAGTAGAGCACAGGTCCATCCAGAGACTACAGAGGCTGTGTGAGGCTGTGTAGTGCAGGTCTATATACATGTACAGTGGGGTAGTACCTGTGCACTGATATTTGTACCTGTGTAGCGAGCTGTGTATCTGTATAGTGGTGTATGTGGTGGAGTGGTGAGGTGTGTATTTGTGCAACGAAAATTGTATTTGTACAGAACGGTATGTATTTGTGAAGTGGGCTATGGATCTGTGCAGTGTTGGTTTGGTGTCAGTGTTGAACTATAGTTTGTTGTGTTGAGATGTCGTGTTACTTCAGCACTGGTGGAGATGGAGTGGTTCCTTCCAGTGAGCTTCAGAGATTTGCCCAACCCAGTGTCAGTGTTTATGAGGGAGAGTGGAAAGTTCTCATAGTTGCCGTCTAGTGGATGGCAGCAGCAGAGACGGAATATGGAGCGCACCTCACTGCGGAAGTTGGAGTTGAGGAAACCGTAGATGATGGGATTGATGCAGGTAGAGCTCATGGCCAGCAGGTGGCAGAGCAAGAACAGCAGGTCATGCTGGCAGACAGGCAGTGCCTCCTCGTGCCAGTCTGCCACCACGTTATACACGTTCAGAGGCAGCCAGCACACCGCGAACGCCGTGACCAGGGCGAGCAGCATTGCACTGACGTGCCTGCCGTGTGCAAGGCGTCTGCGCTCCTCTGAGCGCGTCCGGCTGTACTGCTGCTCCAGCAGACGCCATCGGAGACGCAGGAAGATGTGCGCATAGCACAGCAGCATGAGCAGCAGAGGCCCGCAGTACTGAACCAGCAGCATGGTGGCACTATAGGCGCGTCTGTGCCCTGCCGACGGCCACGCCTCCTGGCAGGCCTGCAGCTGGCTGTGGGGGGATGGCAGATCTCTATACGGCTCGCTGCTGAGAAGCTGGAAGAGCAGGAAGGGCACGGAGGAGAAGGCAGCAAGCAACCAAATCCCCAGCAGAGCAGAGCGGGCCTGGGAGGGGCTTGGCTTCCAGCCTGATGGGTGCAAGACCAGCTGGTGACGCTCCAGAGCAATGAGCACCAGGGACAATGCGGAGACGGTGACAGACGTGCACTGCACGAAGGGCGTGAGACGACACATGACTGCCCCAAACATCCAGTGGTCCATCAGCGTGGAGGCCAGTGTGAACGGCAGACAGAAGATGCACATCAGGATGTCAGAGACGGACAGGTTGGCGATGAACATGCTGGTGACGTTGCGCTGGTCCCTCTGTTGGGCTATGATGCGGATGAGGAGGATGTTGCCTAGAAACCCAAAACTGAACACCAGGGTGTAGCAGAGCACCAGTGTAAGTGTTGCCCCGAGTGATCCCCAGCAGAGCCCATCCTGCAGAAACAGGCTGCTGTTACTGTGCTCATGAAAGAGGGATGAATTTAGGAATCCAGCCCACCCTGGCAAGCCAGAAAGAGCCATTTTGATTGGTTGTTTCAGAGCAGCAGGAAATGTATCATTAGAACCTGTAAAACACAGACCCATTCATACTGTAAAAAGACAAATTAATGATGGAAACTGAAACATTTAAGCTGCCATTATCCCACACTGCTAACAGACTCACCTGCCTAAGACAGAACGATTTTCCAGTATGATTTTCTATATCATAGGACACCATTTCCAGAGCACATCTCCAGACATAGATATGACTGGATATCTGAATAGATTTTCAGTGTTCTGCAGTAGAATTTGCCCACACCACTATCTAATTTCAACTGTCAAACTTAATTAACTAGTTGGTGCTTTACACTGGGCTCAGCTCAAAGTCCTGATGTCATCACATGAAGGTTTCTTCATCACAGATGCCTTCTTCACTGATGCCTATTTCTGTAAATCTACTGTGATTGTGTGTATTGTCACTCACTGCATGCTGGATTCAAACCCCAGTCCCCATATACAGGGGACCAGTGTAAACTGTGAGTGTGAGCCACTCAGAAAGATATACACAACATCAGGCTCGGCTGGGAGTCAACAGTAGTTGGAGATGGGTAATTATTTTGGGAGCTTCATTAGATAGGCTTTGAACCATCACTCTAAGGGTTGACAAGGCAACACATTACCAGCACACCACAGAGACCAAGACTTGAGAAAGAATCCACAAGGGTTGGGATTCTTTCACAAGGGTTGGTTGGGCACAAAACTACAGAGAAGCTTGAGTTAGGAGAAAGGAAACCTGAGAGAAAGCCAGTGAGGGCTCTTCCTGAAATACCAGCCTCATCATTTGCCAAAAAACCTGAATACCAGAGAGCCTGTGAGCTGCTCATAAGTAGGATGGAAGACAGTTGTGGCTAATTTGTCTTATTACCCTTGGGCCACCCTATGACTCCCTCTGGTGGTTGATGGCAGTGTAGCAGATGTCCCAGCCCTGGGCTGAGCTCTTATAGACAGGTTATTCACTTCTGTGTAAAACTGTAACTGGTCCAAAACTGCAGAAAAGTTACAATTATATTAATATTGTTTTACAGTTAACCTGGAAGTGGTTAGTATTCATGCTATAATGTGTGAAAAATGTGTGAATGATTTACTCCTGCACTCCTCGATTGTGTAAATGATTCACTCCTGTAATCCTCTATTGCAGAAATGATTCATTTTGGCAATGCTTTGTTGCTTAAAAATGTACTACTGCACTCCTCTTTTACATGAACGATTCACTCTTGCAATCATCTGTTGCATATGAGTTTCACAATTTCACTCCTCTATTGTGTAAATGATTCACTAATGCATTCTATTTTTCCATGAATGATTCACTCCTGCACTCCTCTATTGTGTAAGTGGTTCGCTCCTGCACTCCTCTATTGTATAAGTGATTCACTCCTTGCACTCCTCTATTGTGTAAGAGATTCACTTCTTCTGCTTCTCTATTGTGTAAGTGATTCACTACCTGCACTCCTCTATTGTGTAAATGATTCACTCCTTGCACTCCTACATCTGAGCAGCTGGCAGCTGGCCACGAGCTACAGCTGAGCTGCTAGGGTTTAACTGTAGAGCTGGAACTAGTGGTTTAACTGACAGAAAAGACTAGGGTTAGGGTTAAGTTCACAATAGGCCAGTTTCAATGCATTACATCACAGTAAGGAAGAACTACCTTAGATCTGGTGGAGGTGGTTCACTTTCCAAAATGGAATTGAATCCTCTTCTTCAAAGTCCTTATCCCTCATTTTTCCAGGCTCTGTTCTCTACTATATCAACAAGTCTGATAGCGTCTGTAATTGGATGTTGATGGTGCTGGCCATGAAATGAAATTACTGAAACACTGATTTCCTGTCACACTGGTGCCAGTGGCTTGTATTTTCCAGTCTAAATGGGGATTGTACTAAATCAGTTAAAAAGATTTCAAAGCTGAATATATAGCAGTATTGATTTGATTCTGATCATCCTAGTATGGGGGGATTTGATTGGTTCTGATCCTAGAACCCAGGACAAAATAGCCTGGGTAACATTAAAGCATTTTGAAGGATTAAGTATGAATGCTTTTAAAGTTAATCATCTATGTCACGTAAGAATACACACATTACAGCACATCATGTAGAAATAAATACCAATATGTCACTGTATTGTGTAAGTGTGTGTGTGTGTGTGATTCTTAATGAGAATCTATTCAACCAACATGAGCTCAATAATAGCAGTATGAATCATCTTCTATCAATATGTGTGTCTATGAATGACTGCAAGACAGGAAAGACATTAACAATGAGCAGAGAGAATGTAGAGAACAAAGAATTTAGAGAGTAGAGAATCCAGAGAGAACCTAGAGATCAGAGAACAAGGAGCACCTAGAGAACAGAGAATCCAGAAAGAATCTTGAGATCAGAGAACAAGGAGCACCTAGAGAACAGAGAATCCAGAAAGAACTTTGAGATCAAAGAATTCAGAGAACACAGAGAAAACAAACCTAGATTACAAGCAATCCAGAGAGAACAGAAAGAACCTAGAACCTAGAGAAAATACAGAATAAATAAGCTGCTTTAGAAGCTGCTCTTCACCTAAAGGCTCCTCTATTAAATCTACTGAGATAAACTAGTGTCTGTTTCTTCACCTAAAGTCTCTGTATTAAATCCACTGAGATGTACCAGCATCTCTTTGTTCACATAAAGTCTTATATATTAAATCCACAGAGATGTACTAATGTCTTTTTTAATAGAAGGTTTCTCTTTATTAATTCCACTGAGATGTACTAGTGCCTCTTTCTTACCAACTATTATGTTGACAGAATGTCTGATGATTTTAGTGACCTGAGATCCTGAGATGCTTCCAGGGGGACCCACTCACTGCTGACAGCAAACAGTGTATGTGTGAGCGTGCTGAGCCTGCTTTCCCATATGTTTCCAAACAAACATCAGCGATTTGCCTTGAAGCTCTTACTGTAAAATGCAGAATGTTTCCCCATTGTTGGAGATGTCACCTCCATAACAGAAAGGAGTGATTCATAATGATTTGTGATTTTCCAAGGATTCATGATTTATGTAGTGTATATGAATTCTTTATTCACTACTATTTGAGTATGTACATTTTTGATTATTTTAAAAAGTAGGAGGCATATGGTTTGGACTGTCCATATAGTTTGCACTGTCCAAATGCGATTTTCAGGATAACTTACACCCTGTTCACACCTGGTCATTTCAAGAGACTAATATGTGGATTGCATCCTGATGAGACAGCATTTTGACTTGATAGTCAAAAATGTCTCCAGTAGTTAAACACTTTGAAATCTGATTGCTATGTGGTGGAAGTTCTTTGATATTTCTTCAAATATTAATCTGTTTCTGCAGGCTGTTTTTAGTTTATTCTGCATCAGTCCCAATGGTTAATAAGATTTTATTTTCATCTGCGGATCAACAATGTGTCCTCCATGATTAGCCTCCATGCAATCATGGATCACATGTGTTGTGACTTATTGTACTGGGTGGGGTTTAGGTGTTGTGACTTATTGTACTGGGTGGGGTTTAGGTGTTGTGACTTATTGTACTGGGTGGGGTTTAGGTGTTGTGGCATATTGTACTGGGTGGGGTTAAGGTGTTGTGACATATTGTACTGGGTGGGGTTTAGGTGTTGTGACATATTGTACTGGGTGGGGTTAAGGTGTTGGCAGTGGCTTTGGAGACACGGGTGCATTTACACTACCATAACATCTGGCTAAAATGTGTCTCAACCCACCTCCTAAAGTGGTTTGAGTGAATTTGTTTAAAATATGGCTTTGATGTGTTTAAACCTGAGAATCAAACAAACTGTCTCTATGTTGGATTATCAGGAACATTATCAGGCCTGGGGAGAATCAGACACTATCCCTATGCTGAAGACTCAGGAACATTATCGGACGTGGGGAGAATCATACACACTATTCCTATTTTGGAGAAAGAGACACACTGTCACTGTGTTGTAAGTCTAGCAGGTCAATAGACAACCTTATGTCAAACTTGGAGTGAGGAGACTGTAGTAGGAACTGTGATAGAGAGGACATATGGTGGATGCATTCATTTTTTACTAACCCACTGTTAGAAGGGTATGGTTATTTAGATGGTATGATCATTTACAGGGTATGGTCATTTAGATGGTATGATCATTTAGAGGGTATGATCATTTACAGGGTATGGTCATTTAGATGGTATGATCATTTACAGGGTATGGTCATTTAGATGGTACGATCATTTAGATGGTATGATCATTTAGAGGGTATGGTCATTTAGATGGTACGGTCATTTAGATGGTATGATCATTTAGAGGGTATGGTCATTTAGATGGTATGATCATTTAGAGGGTATGGTCATTTAGATGGTATGATCATTTAGAGGGTATGATCATTTAGATGGTATGATCATTTAGAGGGTATGATCATTTAGATGGTATGATCATTTAGAGTGTATGGTCATTTAGATGGTATGATCATTTAGAGGGTATGATCATTTAGATGGTATGATCATTTAGAGTGTACGGTCATTTAGAGGGTATGATCATTTAGAGGGGTATATTGACATCTAGTTGGGGGACCCATGTTTCACCCTGTGAATACTGAGGTCACGTCACCCCATGTGAATAAAGAGGTCAGAGGTCACTTCACCCACAGGATTTGTTTGGGTAGTCCTGAGCAGCTTTAAACATCCTATAACCCTGATAGGAATGCCACAATTTTATGATTCTTATGAGCCTGATGGGAATTCCACAGTTCGTTTGAGCCTGACTTGAATTCCATAATTCCATATTTATATGGAATTTCTAAACAACAAATCAAATATATAGAGCCACAGAGACTGACACTGATCACCAAAACAAAATGCAGTCATGAGCATATCCCTAAAAGTACATTTTAATGTAGATTATCTTTAAAAGTCTCTTTTTCTCTTGCTGTGCAATCTTCTAAAATCTTCACAGCTATTGAAGACTTTCATGGATGGTACTAAACCACAGACGCCCATGTCATAAACACCTCGAGCTCTCTCAGAAATGCAGGTATTATAAAGCATTAACAAGGACAAGCTCATGGATTTGATCCTCAGGGGGCTGTCATGCTGAGAAATATGTACTTTTCCTCTTGATAAAGAACTTCTCCCAAATGTTACAATGTAAATGCTATAGATAGTCACAGAACATGCTTAGATAACCAGAACCTGCTGTAAGTATTTAATACTGGGGATGTAGTGCCATCACTGCATTCTTCTAGAGAACATCCCATCAGGGTGAGCCTACAAGTATCACTGCATGGATGGGCTTTAGTGTGTGTGCATAGGCAAGATAAAGGACTTACCTGAGCATTTATACGAGCATGAATTTGAGTGAACAGAACAGAAGGCTCAGTCATAATCCTCTAACTGCAGGACTCATCCTCTCATTCAGTGTCTCCCCACTTTTCCTTATTTCTCCCAGCTACCCCGTCTCCTCCACCCCAGAATCCTGTTTGCACTCCTCTGATCTGCTCCGAATGTCTCCCAGCATGTCCTTCTCTTGTCTAGCAGACTCTGGGTGAGGCTTATCTCCTTTTTACAGCTGCAAACAGCAGCTCTGTGGTTCATGAAGCCCTCTGCATAGTATCAATGTGTGTGCTACCCTCATGTGGTCATAGAACTGTACAACAGATGCTAGAATATATTTGAGTAGATGATCAACATTCCAAATGAACTAACTGGAAGGTAGAGACCTATTTAATATATTTAATCTGAACACCTTAAGGATCAGAAAACTACATTGAAGACCAGGGTTTGGGTGTTTGTTGTTTTGACTGTGTTCCTCTACTTCACCTTGTTGAGCAGGTAGCACATTGCTAGCAGCACTAAGACCATCATACTGATAAAAGGCATATGATACTGATATATATGTAACTTGGTCTGGATATATGCAAGTTGCCACTTGCCTGCACTTACAAACAGAAGGTTCTGAGTAATTTGAACCAGAATGCTTTTGTTTGATCTCATCTGAACACAGCAGCTTTTCCATATTCCTGCTGGTTATTCCAGTGTTTGTGGTAACCTCTAGGTGAGCATTCATGGTTAAGTAATTGTGACAGTTTGGTACAGACTCCTGGAAACTGTTCTTTCCTGTCTCTTGACATCCATTCTCAGTTTACTAGGGTGTATCAAAGATTTTGACATTGTTTGTGCCATTTTTCTTGATCAGTACTTTTTTTGTTCATTTGTCACTTGATCAATTTCCCCCCTAGAGCTCACGGTTATTTAACCTTCTGCTCAGTTTTATTTTTGCTCTGTTTCAGCTGCATTAATCTGGTTTTATCAAACAATTCCTCGAATACCATA
The DNA here is from genome assembly GCA_025802075.1 of Tenebrosternarchus preto. Lineage (NCBI taxonomy): Eukaryota > Metazoa > Chordata > Actinopteri > Gymnotiformes > Apteronotidae > Tenebrosternarchus > Tenebrosternarchus preto. The sequence continues at coordinate 8,206,433 of JAOYMR010000010.1, read as the reverse complement.
TTTTTAATGAATGAACTTGGTTTAATCATTCCCATTGTTTCCTTCAAGTAGGAAACTGTTTTTTAAATAATTAGATTGTGCATTTAAAATTTTCCAAGATATGCATATTAAAACATCCAAATGCATTACACCTCAAACACTCTAAAAATGAAATGTACAGGCAGCCTAGGACATTGTATATATTGCATTTCGATACAGTGAGTACTAATCACACACATTGTACAGTTTAGTGACACATCAACCCAGTTACCTCCCAGTATCCCCATATGAGAACATGATGGCTGGTTCACACACACACAGTCCCATATCCAGAAGCCAAGGCCTGTATAATGGTCATCTGTAAACATTTATTAGGGTTCCCAAAAAGCTTTTAGACCTTGATAGAAAACAACGTTTAGTGTAAAGCCACCAAGACAAAAAAAAACTGTACAATTATTGTTAGTAAATTGTGAAAAATCTGCTTATGTCTTCTCTCTCTCCCTCTCTCTCTCTCTCTCTCTCTCTCTCTCTCCCCCCATTCTTTCTTTCTCTCTTCACGCACAAGATCCTTTTTATGACATCATTCTAACTTTATTTCTTTAGATAAAGAAGTGAAGTTTCTTTAGGTAATACTGATGAGGCCAACGGCATCTCATAATTAAAAACATAAAACAATTCTAATATCTACCAGTTTGAAGTCCAGTTCAACACATATCCAGAAATGTTACTTTTATTTGCCATTTCTTGGTACTGTGTGGTAACGCTCCACTTTCCTACACCTTCAGTTATCTTCAGTTAATGTTGCACATAAGAGTTTTGCCAAAATATGCATTTAGTAACACAGAGAAAAGACTGTATGTGATGACTCAGTGACTTTTTTTTTGCCTGAGGAAGTCCACAGAGCTTGAACCATTGCATTCAGGGTACTTTAATAATTAAGGGGGCTTTAAGTATGCTTTGCGAATATTTATTCATTATATATTTTTTAATATTCTAGCTGTACAACGATCTTAAAGCTCCCTCTATAATTTAATCACAGTAAACAGTAAGAATCAAAGATACTCCATCTTAAAGCAGAACAATACTCCATGTCACAGCAAGTTACTCCTCCATCTTACAGCATGATACTGTTTAACCTTACAGCAAGATACTACACCACCTTACAGCAGCATACTATGCCACCTTACAGCAAGAGCATAAGACAAATGGTGATAATACAGACCACAGAGGACACAGTAGAACTCAAAAATCTGTAAAAAATAAAAATAAAAATTCTCTGTGGCCTTTACTACCATTGTGCAATGGACTCTATATGTGATGAATTTTTAAAACAGTAAAAACAAACAACTGTGCCCATCCCAACTGTAGCTCAGTATAGACTTTATGTGATGTACATTTAGTTTTCCTGGGTTTCTTCACAAAATTGGCACAAACCTTGCCAGCTTCCTTCCCCAGTGCCAGTAACCGCAGTATTGTTATGTGCCTGTGTGTGTCTGTGTACAAATGGATATGCTGGTACACATTTTAGTCCAAATTGCACAAGTTCTCTTTACTTAACAGTGGAATATTAAAGGTCCAAAAGAAAACAATGAATAAATAAATTACTGTCCCTAACTGTCTAAATTCCTCAAGCATCCAATCACAAACATACACACACACACACACATCTCTATCCTATGAGTGTTTTCATGAAGGCTGGTCTGGAGAAGGGCCAGCAGTATTCGTTGGGCACAGGCCCACTGACGTTGCATTCGAAGAAGGAGAACATGGGGAACCAGATGCGAGCGCGGCGGCTGTGCTGGTAGGCGCGAGTGTTGGCCAGCGTGTGGTAGTAGAGGAAGAGGCGTGTGGTGATGGAGAAGGCGATGAAGACATCAATGGAGTAGTGCTCGTGAGCAGCCAGGATGAAGAAGATGCCAAACAGGTTGAGCACCCAGGACAGAGTGTGCAAAATATGCCACTTCTGTGGCGTATCTGTGTGAGAAACAAACACCAGCAATACTCAGTATTACTAAGCAAATAAAACACCAGCAATACTCAGTATTACTAAGCAAATAAAATACCAGCAAAACTCAATATTACTAACCAAATAAAACACCACCAAAACTCAATATTACTGACCAAATAAAACACCAGCAATATATTATTAACCAAACAGAACACCAGCAATACTTAATATAACTGACCTGCAGTACATTATTAACCAAATAGAAACACCAGCAATACTCACACTTCTGACAAACTACATATATCAATACAGATACCACTAACATCACAATACTGGCAAAATAGACACCACCAGCATTTAAATGATCGATAAAATACACCAGCAAAACACTGAGCAAATAGAGAATAGCAATATGCACACTACAAATACAGACTCCAGCAGCACTAACTACTGATCAAAAACATACAAACACCATTCCAAGTACAAACACCATAAGAACAGTCACACTACTGAGAAAATAAACAAAATATTTTCTTGCCACACTTTGGACCCATTAGTACCATCTGAGCATCATTTAAGCCTGAGGATTGTTGCTGACCCTGTCCGTCCCATGTCCATTACCCAGTGTACTCTATCTTCTGCCTCACCATTAAGCTCACATTATTTCAAACCGGTTTGATGAACATGACAATGAGTTCACTGTACTCAAACAGTCTCCACAGTCGCCAGATCTCAGTCCAATAGAAAACCTTTGGGATGTGGTGGAATGGGGAATGCGTGTCATGTATACGCCATCAACAAATCCGCAGGAAAGTACTTAAGGCAAAAGGGGGTGTGGCCCAAGACTAGCAAGGTGTACCTAATAAAGTGGTTGGTAAGTGTAGATACCAGTAACATCCACAAAACTGACCAAATATAGACAAGCAACAACACACATGACTGACCAAATACAGACACCCAAAACATTCACATCACTGACCAAACCCAGATGATGACAACACTAACATTTCTGAAGAAACATATACTTATTATAATGATGTTTATTTTCCATGCACACACTTGCACACACACATAAGAAAACAGAAGCACACTCACATTCCGTGATGAAGAAGTTGAGCATGGTGAGAACCACAGTGTGTCCGCTGAACATGTAATCTCCACACGTGTGCATGCCTGTCATGGACATTCCCATTCCTGCCCAGATCTCTAGCGCCCGGAGTACCTTTGACCACATATCACCATACATCTATAGCACATGGAAGCCCAAACACACACACACACACACACACACAAAAGCCCATACGGACACAAACACACACACGCGGACATAAATGATGCATGTTATGACTGGATGAAGAATGCAAAATGCATATAAAAATAAATGTATATAAAAGGATCAGACCTTTCCTGAACATTGCAGGTGATTTCCTGGGACAGACAGAGAGGTGACAAACATGGAGACACAGCGGAGCAGGAACACTGTCCCCATTAAACTACACAACCTACGGAAGAGAATAGATCTACACACACACACACACACACACACACACACACACAGATACAATAAGAAAGATCCAAAATGTCCTACTCAAATATGAGATTACAGGACCTCTTGATCCTTCTTGTGTGTTGATCCTTGATCCATGTGTGTGTTGTGTGTGTACCTGTGTTGGTGCAGTAGCTGTGGGTAGTTTTGTGTGTGTGTACCTGTGTTGGTGCAGAAGCTGTGGGTACTTGCGTGTGTGTGTGTGTGCACCTGTGTTGGTGCAGTAGCTACACTATATGGCAAAGAACGTGGACACCACTCTTAATGACTGAGTTCACCCACATCCATTGCTAACAGGTGTATAAAATCAGACATGAAATATGGCACCGCCTTCACCACAAGTCCATTAGTGGAACTTGCGCCTTGTTAGATTTGCCCCGGTCAACTGCAAGATGTATTACTATTAAATGGAGGAACAGCAGCTCATCTCTGAAGTGGCACACCACACACTCACAGAGAGTGAGGCTGCTGAGTGCTGAAGCATGAAGCATATAACAATCTCCTCCCTCTGCTGCACTCATTCAGAACCCCAAACGTGTTCTGGAAGTAACATAAGCACAAGAAGTTTCATAAAATGGGTGTCCAGAGACCTTTCCTCTTTCAGCACATGGGATGAATTGGAATGCTGACTGAGAGCCAGGCCTTGTAGCTGAACATCAGCCTGACCTCACAAATCTGGGAATAAATGGCTACATACAACACAAATGCATTCAAATTAATGCACATGGGTTTGGATTGAAATGTCCAAAAAGCTCATATGGAGTGATGGTCAGGTCTCCAAATACTTGGCCATATAGTGCGGGTGTGTGTACACGTGTTTGTAAAGTAGCTTTGGGAGTGTGTGTACCTGTACTTGTGCAGTAGTTTTGTATGTGTACCTCTGTTTGCACAGTAGTGTGTGTGTGCGTGTACCTGTGTTTGTGCAGCAGTGTGTGTGTGTGTGTATCTGTGTTTGCACAGTAGTGTGTGTGTGTACACACCAAGTATCCCTGAGCACTTTGTAAGTCGCTCTGGATAAGAGCGTCTGCCAAATGCCAGAAATGTAAATGTAATGTAAATGTACCTGTGTTTGTGGAGTAGCAGTACCAGCAGTAGTATATAACATAGGACAAGTCCACAAACCTCAGACATGGCAAAAGCCCAGGGAATTCTGGGTACACTAAACCACACAAAAAAGAATGTTCATTATAAAGCAGTTAGATCAAACAAAAATGCACACACACATGTATGCATGCACACACACATACGCTCTCACCTGTCAAGGAATATGTCAGGCAGTGGTGGATAAGTGCGCATGTCAGGCACTCTCTCATGAACTAACACCATAATGAAGGAGGTGATTCCGAACACCAGCGTCACATAGACCGAGCTGAGGATGGTTTTCCAGCCCTCTGGTTCCAGCCGGCTCCACCGCCGCTTACACTTCCCATTTGAGTAACCATGACAATGCTGCTCCATCTCAGCCGTTACTGAGGCAACCCCATTGCACTGCCTATAGTCTCCAGCAAACATATATTTACAGGAATGGTACTTGGATCTGTTCACACTGGAGTCTGTAGGCGGTATATGTGAGGACAAGTGTTTTCTCTGGAGCTTCCGCAGAGCAAGGGCAAGCCTTTTTATGTCTCCTAGCAGAGGCAGCTGTAGCGGTGGGGAGTGCAGGTCATGTTCGGTGAGGCACAGCAGGCCTGTGCCGTCCACGCGGTGCTGCGTGCAGAGCAGATCCACGTAGGCGCTGAAACCTTGCTGCCGCAGCCAGCTGGCCACTTGCTTGCTGCTCCAGGCCTGTACACCACAACCACAGCCTAGCATACCTGCATACACACGCATAAACACTAAGTGTTGAAGTTTAAATATCTGGCTTTGACCTTCTGCTGATATGTACAAAAGTTCATAGTTTCAACACACACACACTCCAAAGGATGATAACATTAGTGATATCAGTCTCCAAACGTCAGTGACATCAGTCCCCAAGGGTCTGTGATATCAGTCTCCAAATGTCTGCAACATCAATCTCTTTTAGAGAGAAGGTTTGCAGATGTAACCTTTTATACATTCTGCTTCTGAGAGATCTTGCTAGAAATGGTTTGCACTTGTTCACACCCATCCAGTACTAGCAGACTTCTACACTATTACTGCTGTATTTTCTTTAACAAATATGAGCCATTTCCTTGTTTTAATGCTTACATTTATATTTATGGCATTTAGCAGACAAATATTTATGGTATTTATTCACAGCGACTTACAAAGTCCTTAGTCATCTGCTCATAGAATGCATCCTAGCCAGTACAATAGGTTAGAGTCCAAGATACCATTGAAATGCTGGACTAGGCTCCAAGTACATCAGTGCAGGAAGCATATCACTGATAAGGAGGTCCTTCAACTTTCTGGGCCCCTCTCTTCTGAAATGGGCCCAGGATGGAGCAATTGCTGCCAGGCTACTCTGGACTGCTTCTCACTGAGTGATGTTAGAGGCAGCTGTTGTGATAGATGATAGGCCTGCCCAGACCCTGAGCACTGGCTCTTCCTACGTGTGACTGGACATTGCTGATTGGAAAGTGCTGATTGTCCTGCTGATCGATCAGCTGTTCAGGGATGAATGGACTGAGCATTGATTAAGCAGATGGGAACACTTGATTAAGCACTTTAAACACTGCATGGGGAAATGATAGTCATGGGTTTGAGCAACTGACTGATTTATTAGAATTAGAATCAGGATAAGATTATGAAAAGCACTGAAGTACTGAAGAGTCTTTCATTTTAAAAGCAAGACAATCTTCAGGTTTTTCACTAAACACCAGGGTTCACCTAAATTATTTATAATGGATGATTAGTAACTGATCAGTAATGGAATGTTGTTTGATAGAACAGGGAAAGACACGTGACATCATAACAGCAAAGGGCTGACATCCCTTACCATCTATAATACATACATACACACACATACATGTATACACACAGATAATTCACTCCCTGGTAATAGTTACTAGCACAGTCAGATAAATAGCACACACACACACACAAACACACAATCAGATTATTTCAACAGGAAAGGTTGCCTAACAGTACAACCGAGCAGCCTAACAGTACACCAGAGATAAATGACTTTTCCAGCCTAAGGAAAACAAGATGCATTCATACTACACCCTGTGTGTATGTGTGTGATCTAATGTATTGACTAAATAATTTCTCACATTTATATCTGTTAATCAGCAACACTGAAACTGACTGAATACACCACTCTAACAAAGACAAATCAATCAACAGCAGTGCCAGTCTGCAGCTGGAACACACACACACACACACACACACAGCTACCACACTGTACCAAGCTCGGCAGTGTATGTGTGTGTGTTGGAAACACACGCTGACATTGAGCTATATTTGTTTTTACCAAACTTATTAGTATGTACTATAAACAAAGGATAGTGCAAAGAGTATGTTTAGAATTTAGTGTAACATTTTCCTAAGGATGCAATTTTCTATTATACTTTATTGTTTTATTTTCATAAAAATATTTTATAATTTTATTTGATAATATTTAGGGTATATGAATATTGTATGATAACATTATTTATAAACACATACATAATATTCATTTAATGTAATTAATTAACCAGTTATTCAGCAGTTAGAATGAGAGAGAGAGAGAGAGAGAGAGAGAGAGAGAGAGAGAGAGAGAGAGAGATTAATGCTGCTTCAAGAGTGCATCAAATTAACACGGGATCAGCTTCCCTAACGCTTAAACGGACAGAAACGTAATTTTACAGCGGTACTAGATGGGCGAATCACGAAGCACAGCAACTCCTAATGATATGAGCAGTTGAACCAGTCAGTTTTGCCGTTAAAGGTACATCGGCTGCGCCTTCTACTCCTACTTTACTAAATGCGTGATTAAATGAGAATGATGCCACAGATCTGATCTTAGCCAGTCATGACACGCTGAAAGTTCATTAAATCTGCCCTTGGCAAGTAGCCAAGGTAAGTTCCGTTCGTGAGAGACAGCTCCGGAGTTTTTGGCAGTAATCGCAGATCAGAGAGCACGTGAAACATAATGTCACACTTAGATACTACAGTAAACAAACACCTAGATACTCCAGCTGTTTAAAAAACAATACTAATCAAAACCGAAAACACAGCTATAAGTTCTTGCCAGAAGATCGCGAAACTGTTTCCCTACAGAACTTAACAGCTGCACTGCAGATGTTTAATAGCACCTACAAGTGTCATCGATTTAAATAAACCAGGCATGAGAACAAGTCTAGTCAACTCTAACTGAGACACCAAGGCATAAAAATCATCATAAATATTAAAAGCGTTAAAGTGTGTTGACTTATACACATCTAACTGTAATATGTATATATACCAAAAAACCGGCTTAATTTGAGTTTGTGGTTAGTTCTGGCATCGCTCTTACCGACTCGCGTTAAAGCTCTTCTCTGGTGAACTTTAATTCTGAACCTCGGGAAGCCTAATCACGTCGGCGATATGCGCGTGAGTCATTGCCACGCTACATATGACAGCCCAGCAACAGCATGTAAACAGGAAGTGATTCACACTTCATGCTCGGGGTGTGACCGTTGCATTTTTTTGACCGTTGCAACTAAATATATTAATTAAAGCGTTTTTCAGTAACAGATAATACGTAATTTTATATCATATAGCATACAATACAATATATACAAATAAGCAATTGAGATACCCCACTTATTTCGAAATAATACATTTATTTTTAACCAATACAACAGATTTTACAGATTTAATTAAAACATTTAAATAAAACTCACTTTTGAAAGCTATTCCGTCTGATGGAAATTCCGTCTTTTTTCAATGACGGTTTGTACAAAAACCGCACTGTCCCGAAGTTTATGTCATTATACACTATGACATGGATTTTCTTTATATCAAATTAACATGTCAAATCGTTTGCTGGCCTTTCATGTTTTCTGATGACACCTCACTACAAATACATACTCATACACCGCACCCCCACACACGCCACCCTCAACTCATTTTCAACTACAGACGAAAATGAAAAGTTACTCTATTATCCTACACTCTATTATCCTAGCTACAAGATGCACACATCCAGCAGTTACCAGCTGGAGTTCATCCAGCCGTTGCAATCAGCACCCAATTCACACACAATTCAGGACACAGCAATCATGTCATAAAAGCTGCGCACCGCTGTGCATTCTTGAAAGATCACCTAACAGCTTAAGTAGTTGACGATTTCTTGTTTGCGCCAGCAGACGCTAACGTTTTGATCACTTTCCAAAACCGACCTCCTCGATGGACCACCCTATCCCGCTCTGTCCACTTTACATTTGACTTCACGCTATCAGCATGGAGCTTCGGACTATTACCGCTGTTAACGTTGTGGATGTTCAGAAAAGGAGAAATCCCTCCAAACACTATGTGAGTTCACATTCTTTTTAGTACGACATGTACAGTTTGCTTTCTGTATTTAATTCGATCTGTATACTTTTTTTTACACGAACATTCTGTATTTAAAGAAAACCCTGCATGTGCCAACAAAGTTGTGACTTGTCTTTCAAGAACAAAGCGAAGATTTGAGCAAAGATTGTGCCTGTTGAGTGGTAAACACCCATGACCGAAGAGCGTCACACGTGCTCTGCATCTTTTATACTGATGTCATTATTGTATTAGCTATGTCTATTGTAAATGGCTCCACCAAACTACAATACCTTTGAAACATTCATGACTGTATAAACCCCTACAGACACCACAAAAGTACACACATACACCCCTCATCATATCCAAAGTTGAATTATGTTGTACTGATCCATCACACACAAACCTACAGTGCACTACAATCACAAGTTTATAATGTGAAAGAGTGCAAAAGTTGTTCTCCTGTCTTAAAGTTGCTATTGTGTAGATGTAGGTAAAAACAGCAGCACTCAGAATCTTATGATGTGAAATGATTTTGTCACAATCCCCTGTAAGTGTTTTCACAGTGATTTTGAATTGTCAGTTTCTCTCACATCTACTTGTGTTGCACAAGCTTTGCTGATTACATGGATGATTTTTTTAAGGGTGATGGGGACAAAACATGCTGCCTGGTGCCAGAGAACTGCCTGCATTTCATTTGTGTGTGCGTGTGTGTGAGTGTGTGTGTGTCTGTGTAGCTCAGTCAAGCTCTGTGTGTGTGTATGTGTCCTCAGTAGACCGGGGTTCACTCCAGCTGTTTGTGTGTGTGTGTGTGTGTGTGTGTGTGTGTGTGTGTGTGTGTGTGTCATTCTAGCTGTGTGTGTGCACTCAACAGTTTGTGCTCTCTTGGGGTGTTTTCAGGGTACAATCTCTTGCAAATACTGAATATGATCCTTAGCAGCCCATCCCAGATTCTGCCTACACACACACACAGTGCTCAGTCCAGATGTTGTGAAGTTCTTCTTCTTTAGCCACTGATTTGAGTATGATCCTTGGCCCTGGCGGTCTCGGCATGAAATGCTGTTTGAGCATTAAAAACGATGGGTTTTTGTGTGTGTGTTTATGTGAGCAGTTATTTATGATGTTTTTGTTTATCCAGCCAGATGCTTGTAGTGGGGTTACTGTTTACTTTTGCAGTAATTTGTGAGGCTGTTTATGTGCATATATTTATGTTGCTGTTTACTTGTACAGGTGTTCATCATCTCAGTCACCTACTGTGACTGCAGCTCCCAGCTGCTCTTCAGGAGATACAGCCAGTTCTTTACCCTGCAGGTAGCAGCTTTTCTGCCTGTCCTCTGTGGTTTATGTAAAGATTATGTTGTGTGTGTGTGTGTGTGATGAGGAGAAAAATTTACTTTGGGTTGGTAATTGTGTGTGTCATATTTATGCATTAAGAGCAGACATTGAGTGTGAGGTTGAATGTTCATTATGTAATTATGCATATGAAGCACATATGCATGATGTATGTGTTATACAGCAGTGGAAACTAAGTAATTAAATGCATCAATTTTTTGCATCAAAAAACATATTTTGCAATATGACGGGTCTATTGACGAAGTTTTCACCAGACGTCGGTAACAAACCCAAGTAATCCACACATACAAAGAAATCAAAACAAATAACCCCGTAAGTTGTGTAATGGAGTGGAATGACAAAGGAACACATGAAGAAAAGGAAATGCAAAAAGGCATGTAAAGCCATCCCCCTCCCCAGCTGAAATATGTCTGTATTTAGAAAGCAATCCTGCCCCATTAATATCAGCTGGTTTAGTCCAAAACAATTGCCTATAAAAATGTTTCTCATTACCAATGTGTCACACAAGAAGCATCTCATGTTGGGTAAAAGCAAAGATTTCTGTCAAGACCTTTTTGAAAAACATTGTATTGTTGAAAAACACATTGATGGTATTGGTCATAGACATATTTCTAAACTTCTGAATGATCCAGTGAGCACCATTGGGGCATTATCTGGAAGTGGAAAGAACATCATTTCACCATAAACCACGATCAGGTGCTCCTCACAAGATTTCTGATGGAGGAGTCAAAAAAAATACTCAGAAGATTTGTAGAAGAGCCAATTACCACTCACAGCTTCAGATGAGACCAAAATTGTCTTTGGATGTCACAGCACATTCCGTGTTTGGAGGATAAATGATACTGTACATCACCCCAAAAACACCAACAGTGAAGGTTGAAGGTGGGAACATCATGGCGTGAGGCTGTTTCTTAGTATATGGTACTGGCAGAGTTCATATAATTGAAGAAAGGGTGAATGGAGAAATGTACCAAGACATTCTTGATGAAAACAGAGTGGACATTTCAGCAAGATAATGATCCCAAACACGCAGCCACGGAAACTCTCAAGTGGTTTCAGAGAAACAAAATAAAGCTGCTAGAATGGCCCAATCACCCGACTTAGAGTGTTTGTGTGTAGGAATGGGCCAAAAATCACACATGAACAATGCACACGACTAGTTTCTCCATACAGAAGGCGTCATAAAGCTGGCATTACCAACAAAGGCTTTTCTACTATGTATTAAATAAATGTCAGTAAGCATGTTTAATGCTTTTCCCTTTGTCATTACACTTTATTACACATAATTTATGGAATTATTTTTTTCTTTACGTGTGGATTACTTGGGTTGTTACCGACATCTGGTGAAAATTTTATGTCAATAGTGCCATCAGATATATATTTACTGAAAAATATGCTGGTGTGTTCAATACGTATTTTCCCTGCTGTATTGAAAGTCTGTGCATGTGTGTTGTGTGAGTCCAATGTCTATTCCTCCAATCAATTCTCAGGGCTGCCCTGACTGAGTTGTAAATATTAAACATTTTCAGTATGTATGACTTGGTATCCTGTAGTGTGGAGTGGATTGGGTGGTGTTCTTTGGTGTGGAATGTCATGCCAGCGCGTACAGAGGAGGTAATCGTGGTGTTAACGTCGAGACATTAGTGGAACACAAAGAAGGAAGATACATTTGCTGAAGGTCTGCATAATGTATTATGTAAAACAGAAGTGACAAGATGGAAGCAGAACATGCAGCAGTCGTCTGTTTGTTTTTTTTTATCTTAAGTCACATTAGTTTGCACAATGGAGCAGTTGGAGAGAAACTCTCTCGAGGTTTTGACATAGAGGCCACTGATTGGGACTCTTGATTGTATGAGTAATTTGAAAGTGTATGGTGTTCCAGGGTAGATGTAGTGTGGTGACTGCAATGAAAAAAAAAACTCAATGAAATATTTAATTATGTGTGGCTTCTCTCACATTTTCAGCATCAGATAGGATTTGTACAATCTTGTCGTGTTGGCCAAGTGTAAATTATACTGTTTTATACAGTGGATACAGTGGATTTCTAGACCCATTCTAGATTACACTTTTTTGTAGTGTGGATTTGATTTTGAATTGATGTAATGTCAAGCATGGCAAAAGAAATTAAGGCAACAGTGTAAGATATTGAGGGGGAAATTAGTGCACTGAGTTCCCACATACATGAGGTCAAAGGAGGGAACACAACCACCAGACAGCATCACTGATACAGCCAAATATGAACCAGCTGTTAAAACTACAAAATACATCCAAACAACAAACCAGCTGTTCAAACTACAAAATATATCTAAATAACAAAAACGTTTTCCAAGACGAAATGCAAAAATTACAGAATAATGTAGATGATTTGGATTTGGAGGATGATGCTGAAATGTCAGAATCCGAGGAATGTCAGAGCTGAGAGAAGAATAATGAATAATGACATGATTCATTTCCTACAACATGAGATTCCAGTTACACTGGAGTGATGGGCTCACTGGGGATATAGAGAGCCCATCACTCCAGGTTCTTACTGACCCACTAAGATGAGACCCATCTCACAGTTCACGCTGCATTTGCAGGACTAAAGTCCGAGGATCTGTGGCAAAGCATGGCTCAAACCAAGGACATAAAACAGATCTTTGAGTGTTTCCAGAATCACATGATCACTCCCAATCCCCTGCAAAGCATCCCTGCAGTGAAACATGGCGGTAGTGTCTGGCTATGAGGTTGCATCTCAGCAGCAGGGACAGGGAGATATTACAACTGACTTTGTGAAGAAGTGATCTCAGTTTTTGAATTTTAGTTGTGTGTGTGTGTGTGTGTGTGTGTGTGTGTGTGTTTTTGCAAGGGTGTCAAGGTTGTGTGAATATTTATCATCTTTACTGTGTTACAGATGAAGCTGCTAGATTTGTTTCCAGTGGAGGCGGGAGAAACAGATCCTAAGCAAAGACTCATTCCCTTTCTCCCAGGTACACACACACACTTCACACATGCCATACACACACAGACAGACAGACAGACAGACAGACTCACTTCCTTTGTTTCAGGTACACATATCTCACTTACACCTATGCACACCTCACACATGACTATACACAACTGAGAGACACATACTCACACCTCACACCCCTACACATTACACAAGAACACACGCACACATGTCACATATGTGGGCATTCTGTGTGTATGTTTCAGGTAAAGTTCTCTTTGGCCGTAGTCAGGTCAGAGATGTGGCCATGAGACGATTGAAGCACCTGGATAATTATTGCCAGGTAACACACCCTGCACACACCTCACATAACATACACACACCCCATACACATGCCAGGTAACACACCCTGCACACACCTCACATAACATACACACACCCCATACACATGCCAGGTAACACACCCTGCACACAC
>JAOYMR010000010.1:8180456-8192688 GCA_025802075.1 Tenebrosternarchus preto | reverse complement strand
GGTAACACACCCTGCACACACCTCACATAACATACACACACCCCATACACATGCCAGGTAACACACCCTGCACACACTTCACATAACATACACACACCCCATACACATTTCATAACTCTTACACATCCCACAATTGCTATACACATTTCCCAGATTTGTACACAATCCCCACACATTTACACCTCTCCCCAACACAATCCAAATACATTACACATCTCCCACACACTGACACACATCTCACACCTACAAGCACTTCTCTCACACACACACACACACAAGCACGCACACAACATACCTCATCCACAACCTACACTCAGCTATTATACCCTAACATATACCTTATGTACAAATCACTTACTATATTCACACACAAATTAACATGCATATAATCTCTATAAACATCTCTCTCTGCCTCTTTACTCTCTATATCTCTCTGCCTCTTTCCTCTCCATCTCTCTCTTTCCTCTCCATCTCTCTCTCAGGCTCTGATGCGGTTACCTGCTCACATATCTCAGTGTGAGGAAGTGCTAAAGTTCTTTGAGCTGAAACCAGAGGATCACACTCCTCTTGCAGAGTGAATAAGTACACTCGCGCGCGCACACACACACACACACACACACACACAGTTGTTAAACATACATGCATGCATCCAGCCTGAGTTACCTGTGCACACATCATCACATGCTAGGCACATTTTGCACCACAAGTGGGTGCTGTGTGACTGCAAAAACTGCTTTGGTGAAGAAAGACATATGTTTGGGTTTGTTTGGGTTTTTGCAGGGACTACAGCTCCTCCAGGCACATGGCAGGTAATGTAATTTACTCAAAGTGTGTGTGGTATGGGCGAAAGGGGGAACAGTAATGTGTGTGTGTTCAGCCCTACTATGGTCTATGGGCAGCTTTTTCATTTCCTTTCTAACATTCTCTCTCTTAGTCTCACTGTCTCTCCCTGTCTTGTTTCTAAATCATGAAAAAAAAGTTTATTTTATGAAAATGACTGAGGAGATGAAAGTCCTTGCAGGTCCCTCATGTGTGCCTTGTCTTCTCTCACTTCACGTGCTGTTAGCAACAACAACAAAAAAAGAGTTTCAACAGTTCCACTGACCTCAGTTCAGCTCCTCTAGTGAAAGGGGAAAAATGCTGTACTCTGCGTCTTTGTGTGTTTGTGTCTGGAGCTTTTAGTGTCCTTATGTTCATTGTTTGGAGTCTCTTCACTGTGGTGCTGTTTCAGCAATCCCTGCTCTAACACACAGCCTGCCCTACAAAAACACAAATATACACACATCACACAGATGCACAGACACAAACTTAAACACACTCACAAAACACGAATACACACTTGTGGAATGTTGTAAGAGTCCAATACAAACACAGTAATGAACAGAAACTGTCCAGAGGAGAAAATGAGATCAAAAAGTATGAAGGGAAACAAAAAAAGAAAGAAAGAAAAAAGTATAACCATCTGTGTGAGACAAAGCAGGGGATTAAGTGTGTGTGGGTGTGTATTTGTGTGTGTGTGTGAGTGCGTGCGCATGTTTGTGTGTGTATGCATGTTTGTGGGGGGGGGCAAAGAAAGAGATAAAGAGAGGAAGAGAAATAGAGGAGGAGAGAGAAAGGTGGTGTACATTTGCTGTTGAATCCTTCGAAGTCAGTTGACATGGCATAGAGGAAAATGAGGGGGAGAGAAGAGAGGAAAGGGAGAAAGAGGGAAGCAGGGAGAGGAACAGAAGAGAGATATGGAGGGGTGAGTAGAACAGATTGGAAGTTTGGGATGGAGAATAAAGGTCTCTCATGACCATCTGCTCTCTCTCTGGTCTGTGAATGAGTACCCAAAGAAAGAGAGACAGAGACACTGACTGACTGAAATACTGCTGCAGAAGTTCCACTGAATGATCTGATGCCATTGTGTGTTTAAAATCTCATCAAACAAACACTGCAGCCTGCTGGCTCCACAGCTGGCTCTCTGAAGGCCCAACGAAAACAAATTATCTGTGAGGCTTTGGATATTTGCGTGTGCATATCTCTGTTTGTGTGGGTCTATGTGTGCTTCATTTTCATGGAGGCCATATGTTTTTATTTAAAAATATGTTAAGGGGGCGGAGACAGGTTTGACTGGCAGCCGTTTCCTCTCTCTTTCTCTCTCTTAACCCGCCCTCTGAACTTGGAGCTTTTACATTTATTTTCCACAGGAGAACTTTTCTTGTCCCATTACCCATCTCCCTCTCTCTCTAGATATATATTTCATTCCCTCCCTTGCTCTCTTTCTCCTGGCCTCCCTCTCTTCATTCTCTCTTCTCTTGCTGTGTTGGTTAGATATTCACTGTATTTTACATCATTTCTGGACCTGTCAAAGAAGCCCCTCTACCTCTGTGAGGAGTATACATACTGGATATCAGGAATGGAAACTCTGTGCTTCTGGTTGGACATGTGCTCTCAAAGGTTTTGCTCTGAAGATCTTGACTTGTTTGATGTTTTGGCTGGAAGCATCTTACTTTTCTGAGGGCAGTGTTATCAGACGTCTGGGCTCATACAGGCTGACTGTACGATTGGACTTTTGGGGTTGTGTCTTCTTTGGATAATGGACTGATCTGTTATGATGTGCTGATTGGCTGAGGCTGTGTTAGCGTCAGCAAATGGCACGCCGCAGTCTAGGAGGACGAGGACGGGGAGGCAGCTGGTTTACGGCCTGTCTTTTCCCATCATCCTCAGGGGCAGAGCCCGGCGATGCAGTGGGCGGAGATGAGTCGGCATGTGTGTTTGTGGTAGCAACAGATTACCTGCAGCAGGAGAACACAGAGATCAGCCTCCGTGCTGGAGAACGGGTGGAGGTGATGGAGAAAAATGACAGCGGTAAGCAACACACGTCATATATATATATATATATGCGCACATATACACACAGAGCCACATAAAGAACCCACACTTACATTCACAATATACAGACATATAAAGTATACACACACATACACACAGAACACACAGCCAAATGAAGTACACGCATACACACACAGTAGACATAGCACAGTACTGTACAAGCTTACACACACTCACGAATGGTAAATATGGTAAATAAATTAACAAACACAGTACCCAAGCTAAAACACACATAAACATACAGTACACAAGCTAACACACACACACACTACACAAGCTAACACACACAAAGTCTTTCAAAAGTACACTAACAGTTTTCTATAGCTTATACAGTTCTGTGCAATTTTAGGAGGTGAATGTAGTTTATGTGACACTGTCATTTTGAGAGTAGTATAGTTATATATTAATTAATATAGTTATATATTAAATAGCTTGTATAGTTTATATAGATCAATTTGTAGTTTATTATGAACTTTGGTCTGTTTTTGTAGAGCTGTGTGTAGTTGTACAGACCTGGGGATATTTTATGCTTTGTACAGTTTTGTAGACAGCTGAGCTGTGTTGGGATGATGTGGGCAACACCTCTGGGGATCTGTACATAAAATCTCTCTCCAGATTTTCCTCATAATGAGCAGCCACACAGATTCACCAGCCTGAAGTTTGACTTCTCAAATACATGCACGCAAACACACATACAAAACAGTGCACAGTTCGGTTTCTCTGCTCCAGTTAGTGAAACCCTCTGAGAAACCTCTGCTCCCCAATGTCCTAAATGCCCCGTGAGCACCTCACCATCCTCCTCTTCTGCCATCAGGCACACTCACTAAAATACAGGAACCATACTGCAGACTTACTCTTCTAATAAAAGTAAAACTGTGTTCCCAAATCCAGGTGTGTGTGTGTGTGTGTGTGTGTGTGGGTGTGTGTGTGTGTGGGTGTGGGTGGGTGCATGTGCAGGTGGTGAGATGGAGGTGAAATGTTTGGTTCTCTAAGTCTCTGTGTGGGGGTTTTAGCAGGTTTCTGTATGCATTTTGTGTGTGTTCATGTGTGTGTGTGTGTGTGTGTGTGTGTGTGTGTGTGTGTGTTCATGTGTGTGTACTTCAGTTTAGTTGCTAATTCCACAGCTTAGATTTGCCACCATAGCCAAAGAAAAATAAGACAGAAAAAAAGAGCAGATGGAGAGAGCATGAGAGAGAGAGGGAAGAGAGAGAGGGAGAAACTGAGAGGAAGACAGAGAAAGAGGGAGGATTGAGAGAAAAAGAGAGATGCACAAAAAGGGGAACAACTGTAAGATCGTTACCAAGTTTCTTTTGCATGCGTTTCTTAAAATGCTGCCAAAGTAGACGTATTTAAAAAGTTATTCAGCACTCAGCATTTTCCATGACCATCATGCACAGTGTGGTTGTTGGAGCTGCTGGTACATTCATCAGCAGTGGAATGCTGAGAGCCTTTTCCTCTCAATCCCCCATCTATCTCCACCCCCCTCTCTCTCCCTTTCTCTCTCTCTCTCTTCCTCTCCCCATCTCTCTATCTGTCTAGCCCCCCCTCTCTTCCTCTCCCTGACTCTCTCTCTCCCTTTCTCTCTCTCTCTCTCCCTCTCTCACCCTCCCCCTGCTCCTCTTTCTCTTTCTTTCATAAACACAATTAATTATATTCACATTTACACTTCCTGATAAGCAGGTCTGTAGAAATATTATAAGAAGGATATCACACACATCTCTTTTTTCTAATGCCTTTCATTTTTTTGTATATTGCCTGCTGTGTATTGAGTGTGATATCAGCACTTTTTACAACATCATAAATTGCACAAGGGATCTGGAAACGTTCCATTTGTGTGTACGTACGTGTGTATGTGTGTGAGTGTGTGTGTGTGTGGGGGGTGGGGCTTGAGTACGCGTGTGAACGTTTTGAGAATTATGCAAATCTGCTGCAGATGTGACACCTGAAGTTCTCCTTGTAATTGTTTACTTGGAACAGTGCTAGAGCCCCACACTGACTGACATGCAGGGGGCGCTCTACGACAAGTAGTGCCATACATCTACCGCAGGGATAGTGAAGATTTTAGTAGAAGTATCACATTACTTTAATTAGCTGCATTATTGTGGGCTTCTCATTCTGTCATTTCTAAATATCTCTCTCCCTCTCTTGCCCCCCACCCCCCTCCCACAAGGCTGGTGGTTTGTGAGCACAGCGGGAGAGCAAGGCTGGGTTCCTGCCACATACCTGATCTCTCTCAGAGAGCAGCAAGATGATCACAGAACACAAAATGCAGACAGTAAGGAAAACCAGACTTCAGTAATCAACTGCCTAACTAGCTGACTCCTTGCTAAGCTGTGCCTTGCAGGCCCTCATGAGGCTCCAGGGAGCAGAAAGGAAAATGTGCAGGGTTTTAGTCAGCCTGGCTGCACTGTGCACATACAGCCCACCCTGAGCAGGAACTCTACAGTAATGCACAGCAGGGAGTATATTAACCCTGGACAGGTCTGGCTGAGTGAGTTGTTGCCACACTGGTACAAATATCTGGAAGTGTGAATTTACTTTTCTGCAGCATCTGCAATTCATACACATGCAAACACACGTACACATGATCACACACACACACACACACATCAGGCATTTGGAGTGTTAGAATGTTTGGCACTGGGTTTTACTGTTTTTGTGTTGTGCGCAGAAATGTTTTATTTTCCAGTTGTCATGCCAGAAAAGTTTTAAAGGATAGTTAAATGCCCACAAGCCTACTGAGTCTTAGGAGAGAAGGAGAGAAGGATTTTATGAAGTTTTTTGTTGTTGTTGTTGTTTTTTTCACTTGTAATTGGACTCATCAATATGTATAAGTCTCCTTCACTCTACATTTATAACTTAAAAATTATTTACAGTAATGCTGGTTTGGAAAGGCCCAGCTCTTATTTTAAATATTGTTATCTATTTCACTCAAAACATCACTTTGCATGTTGAGTTTTATTTAAAACATTCATTAAAAACTCAGTGTAACCCTCACAATCAGAGCATTTAACTTCTAGTCTTTCCACCTTCTACCTGTTAGAGTAGGTGAGGTGAACACTCACTGTTAGAGCAGGTAAACACTCAGTGGTGAATTATGTTAAACACAGGTAATATATGTGACACTCAGTGTTGGATTTAGATGAGTCAGTGTTGGATTAGGTGAAACACTAAGTGTTGTATTTAGGTAAACTTCTCACTATTGGATTAGGTGAAACAGTGTTAAATGTACAGGAAACATTCACAGTTGGATTTAACTGTTCGTTTTAGGTGACTAATGACTAGGTGGCTTAGTGTAGCATGAAAAGCACCTTGACTACAGTCAGCAAAAGAATAAATCCTCTGAATAATACGCATCAGTGCACCTAAATACAGTCTGAGAACCTTCCCAATGAAGAAAGACACTTTTAGTGTTTTTAAATTGTTTGCCTAGTATTGATGAAATTACTAATTTAATATTACACTTTAATACCCCAAATATCACGCACAAACTCACACCCACCCACACACACAGATGAAATCCTTAAAACCTCAAATATTCTTTTTCTGTCTCACAAAAATTTCTTTCTCTCTCTCTCTCTCTCTCTCTATTTCTGTGTGTGTGTGTGTGTGTGTGTGTGTGTAGCAGGACGCTATGTGACAGTACAGGCCTACAGTAGTTCAGGTCGGAATGAGTTAGAGTTTGAGTCTGGAGTCACTGTGGATGTCATTCAGAGGAGTCCAGGCGGATGGTGGTTCATACGGTAAACACTGCCACTGTTAACTAAAATTAAAGCTTCACTTTGTGAGGTGAAAGCCAAGTGCACAGGAACTTCTTTAATCTGAGAAGATATTTCCTTTCCTGCTGACCTCTGCATTTACTGGGAAAATTATAGCTCCAGCCTTAAAACCTCTGTCCTATATTTCCTCTGTGTTCTTTTCTCAAGGTCCATCTATGAATTTTAAAAGGATGTCTTTTGTTTCTAGTGTCAGGAACAGTGTACCTTTAAACACACAATGTATCATTAATCTCTGAGGGTATCTTTAGTCAAAAAGTGTACCTTTAACCACACAGTACACCTTTACCACTGAGTGAACCTTTATTTACTGAGTGTACCTTTGGGCACAGTGAACATTTAACCACATAGTGTACCTTTATCCACACAGTGCACCTTTAGTCATTAAGTGTGTTTATAACTACTGAGTGCATCTTTAAAAACACATTCACACCACATTCACACTACATACACACCACATACACACCTTTGTCATTTTAAATATATAGATTTTTTCTAAATCTACTAGGATTTTTCAAAATCTAACAGTTTTTTTTCTCTAATACTCTGTCTAAGCTCTGAGGGGAAAGAAGGTTGGGCTCCTGCTGCCTACCTGAAAAAGGTGCAGGATGACATCACACCAAGTGATCGGGCTGTTGCCATGGAAACCAATAGAGCACCTGGGATTGGTCAAGTGGAGATCATTGGAAACCTGATGGATATTAGCAACTTGCTGAGCAAGAAACCTGCAAATGACACACCCATTCTGAGCAATCCACACCTCTCAAGCAGCACACACACCCTGAGCAAGACACACTCCACAAATGATACACACACTCTAAGCAACATAAACTCCACAAATGACAGCCTCACCTACTCAGGTAGAAACACAGACACACTTGCAGACATGAACTCAGCAGAGCACACAGTCTCTGACCCAAACACTGACTCACACAGCCCCATAAAGCCAGACACCACAAACAACACTCACAACCCCACACAAAGCATTACACACACATCCACAGACAGCAACACACATACCACCAACCACAGCACCACACACACCTCCACAGATAGTTCCACACACACTGAGAACATTAATGAAACTAGCAATGATAGCATAGATAGCACCAGTTCAGACACACACTTGGACAAAGAAAGTGATAAATGTCCTAACTACACACACACACCTGCTGTTCATGTGGAGGCTCCAGGCACAAACGCATGTGTGTCAGTCCTGGAAAAGAGTGTGAGTGTGTCTGTTACAGGGGCAAGTGTGTGTTGTCCCAGGGCATCCATGTCAAAGGCTAACCCTTCCCCTGCCATCGCCTGGGTAACACCACAGAGATTCCACAGTGTAGAGAACGGTGAAATACCTGCACACACACTGCAAATACATCATACACAGACACATGCCCTGCACACACCACACATACAGGTACTCACAGATACTCATCCTTTACACCCCATCACTCCATACACCTCTCACACCTCTCACTGTACATCATAGATACACTCTAAAATCTATCCTTGGCCATCTTTGTTTTCTCTCTCTCCCTCTCACTCCCTCTTTCTTTCTTTCTTTCTTTCTTTCTTTCTTTCTTTCTTTCTCTACATCTCACCCCTCAGTGGCCCCTTGCTCTCTTTTTATCCCTTTCTCTCTCTCTCCCACTTATCTCCCTCTCTCTTCCTCTCTCAATCCTTTCCTAACGGTCTCCCTCTCTTTATACATTTTTTTTTTATCTTTTTTGTCCTGTTTGCACCCTTTGTCATGTGTTTTTTTTTTGCTGTTTGTAAGATGAATTTGACCATATTTTTTTTCTCTGTCAGGCTCTTTATATTACAGTCAGAAAAATCCTCCCCGCCGTGAAAACAGCCTGGTCAGTCACTTTAATTAATTCAGTTTGATCAAAGAGGCATTTAATTCAGTTTGATCAAAGAGATGTTTGATTTGGTTTCAGATCAAAGATTCTTTATAAACATGGCCATATGCTACAACAGTATAGGTGAAGTTTTATCAGAATTACAATGAATAAAATCAGCAGTAATAAATGTATTGAAAAGTCATGACGTTTAAAATGAAATTAAATCTAAACATTGTACATTAAAGTATTTTGGGTATTTAGTTAATAACACAGTCAGAATGTCTTTTAAGTTTCTGAGTGATTCTTTAGGGATTTCAGCTGCCTCAGCCTCCAGAGCCCCCTTGTGTTCCTGCAGAGTACTACACCATTGCAGAGTTTCACTCGTGCCTAACTGACGGCATCAGCTTCAAGGGAGGGGAGAGAGCTGAGGTGACCATTCAATCCACACACATGTTTTACATAATCCACACTGACCAGACAGGACAGGCACACAGATAGATGGATGCATGACTATAAATAGGCCAAAGGAGAAACAGATAAATGTACGTAATTCAAATGTTTTTTGTCTTTGTGTGCAGGTCATAGAGAAGAACTCAGGTGGTTGGTGGTATGTGCAGATTGGTAATAAGGAGGGCTGGGCTCCTTGCTCCTATATTGACAAGCGTAAAACGCCAAGCTTAAATCGGCGAACCAGCACCCTCACACGCCCCAAAGTCCCACCCCCTGCCCCGCCAATCAAAAAGCAGAACTCACTGCCGTGTATAGAGTCAGAGATAATGACCTGTGAGGAAGGACGAGTTTATGAGGAGCCAGAGTATGATGTTCCAGCTGTGGGCTTGGAGTTTGAGTTCTTCCCTGGAGACACGAAAACCTCAGGCCTTTCCTCTCCACACTCTGCCCCCTGCAGGCTTGAGCTGGATATGCAGAAACAATGTGGAAAAAAGCAGTTTCTGTTTGAAAATGACATGGCTGGAGACATAGCAGAGAACCTGGAAACCAGACACTCACAGATACAGTTACCCAGTGTGGTACGTCAGAGGCCGGTGTGGGATCCACCTGAATACGATGCCCCTACATTTGAGCCCCACAGCCCCACAGAGGCTCATCCTACTCTCCAGCTCCCAGCTGAAGGATCCAAACTCAAACCGACAGTCCGGCCTAAACCCACCAACCCGGATCTGAACTCCTTGAGACGCAGCCTGAAGCTCACAGCTCAGCCAAAACAGAATGACTGTAGAATCGACTCCATGTCATGCATGTCTGCTGGTTCACACTGTGCATCATTGCTGGACGACTGTGTGATCTCCTGTAGCTCCTCCCCTGAGCTGTCTATCAGTGCTGAGACCATGCCCCCCCAGATATACCGCAGTATCGCAGAATTCCAGCAGGGGGCAGCTGGAGAACTCAGCTTGCCAGCTGGAGCGCTGGTCGAAGTTCTGGAGAAGCAGAAAAGTGGTTGGTGGTTTGTCCGCTGGGGGGCACTAGAGGGTTGGGTTCCCACCTACTACCTACAGCCCATCATACAGTCCCACACCGCAGGCGTACAAGCTGGGGATTCAGACAGTGAGCAGGGCAGGTGGGCAAGTGGGGAAAAGAATGAGCTGTGCGTTCAAAGAGCAAATGGTTCCAACCCAAACTCCAACGTACAAGACTCCAATAAGTCACTGAGTGGGCTCAGGGGGGTTGCAGTGAGGCCCCTGGATGGAAAGGATAACACTGACATTACTAAAAACCATGGTAGTGTTACTGGAGAGAAAACGGGTGTTGCTAAAGATTATGCTACTGTTACTAAGGAAAAAAACAGTGTTGCTATGGACTATGCTAGTGTTACTAAGAACAAGACCAGTGTTACCAAGGAATACGTGGGCAACTCGTCACAGTGCAATACCCCACTTGGCACAACATGGAAAAATGAGTCTCTGAGCACATTCACATCTCTCTGCTCCCAGACGACCCACCGTGACACCACTGGCACAGGTCGCTCTATTCCTGTTTCCATGGTGAAGCCCAAACCACACCTCATCCATAACAACCTCCATGAAGAGTATGTTTCCATCGCTGATTACCATGGTGATGCAGAGTCAATGGCATTCCCAGCAGGAACCAGGCTGGAGGTTCTGGAAAGGAGTTCCAATGGCTGGTGGTACTGCCGCACTCTCAACACCACACCCACCTGCAGGGGATGGGTGCCCTCCAACTTCCTGGAGAAGAATAAGTAGGGGACTTAGTGTGGGACTTTCTTTTGTCTAAGACCAAAAATAATAAAATTCCTGAAAATTGTACTTTTCAAACTATAAGGAACTTATTTGGTAAATAATGCATGTTTAACGTATTTTAGTTATGCTTATGATTGTCATAAATAATATAATCCATACCAGAAACTATATAATGCTTAATGATACTATGCTATAATTTATGATATAATTCAGCAGCATTAATCATTCAGTGCCTTCAGCACAGAGTCATGCAGGTGTAGCCCAGAGGGTTTGGTACAGAGGTGTGAAGGTTCAGTATAGAGTCAGAAAATTTCAATAGAGTCATGATTCAGTACAGAATCATGCAGGGTTAGTATGGAGTCATGCAGGTTCATTACAGAGCCATAATGGGTCAGTACAGAGTACAGGAGATTCTCCACAGAGTCATGAAGATTCAGAAGTGCCATTCAGTTCCAAATCCCTGAGGTTCCACACCTAGCTACAAGCGGGTGAAATAAGTATTGAACACGTCACCAATTTTCCAAGTAAATATATCTCTAAAGGTGCTATTGACATGAAACTAATCCACAAATGCAAACCTTAGATCTCCATAAATGATTTGTAATAATGAGAAGGAAAAAGTTTTGAACACATGAACAAGATGCAAAAAGCCAAAGTCATGACATCAGCTGAAATCTATCAGTAATTAAAAAGCAATCCCGACACATTGCAACTTAACATCAGGTGGTTCAACTGACGGCCTATAAAAAGGTGTTTCATTACCAAGGTGCCACACAAGAAACATCTCGTGATGTCATCAAACCAGTGAGCTCTCTCAAGACCTTCATAACCTTATTGCTGCAAAACATACTGATGCCGTTGGTTACAGAAAAAAAAACTTCTGAAGGTTACAGTGAGCACTGTATACATACTTATTTCACCCACTGTATAATGGTTCAGTACAGAGTCATGAGGGCATAATGCTTAGTCGTGAGTATTCAGTACAGTCATAAAGGTTCAGTACAGAGCCATTGATGCTGTTCAGAGATATTTTGTCACATGTTGGTAAAATATGTAATAAGACAGGATTCCATAATTGTTGCCTGACAAATCACAGCTATGCCACCATAGCACACAAGCTGTTCTACAGCTGTAACATGTTCTACAAGCTGTAAGGTAACACTTAACCATGGTGAGCAGTGAGGCTGCTATATTTACACGATTCAAATATTTAAAATCAAATTTACACATAAAAAAGCCTAAAATAAATCGAAGTAACCATAACAAACTCTCTTAGCTCCAAATAAAATCTACCAAATATCTTTATTCACAAGGACTAGCTATGTCAGTTTTGGTGATGGTGGTGATGATGGTAATAATGATGGTGAACGTGGTGATGATGATAATGATTGTGATGATGATGGTAATAATGATGGTGAACGTGGTAATGATGATAATGATTGTGATGATGATGGTAATAATGATGGTGAACGTGGTGATGATGATAATGATTGTGATGATGATGGTAATAATGATGGTGAAC
>JAOYMR010000010.1:8159905-8175359 GCA_025802075.1 Tenebrosternarchus preto | reverse complement strand
GGTCTGGACTAATGAGATAATTAATGTGTAATACATATGTCAGTGGTGGTCTGGACTAATGAGATAATTAAGGTGTAATACATATGTCAGTGGTGGTCTGGACTAATGAGATAATTAATGTGTAATACATATGTCAGTGGTGGTCTGGACTAATGAGATAATTAATGTGTAATACATATGTCAGTGGTGGTCTGGACTAATGAGATAATTAAGGTGTAGTACATATGTCAGCGGTGGCCTGGACTAATAAGATATTGAAGGTGTAATAAAGTGATGGTCTGGACAGATGACATAAGGAAGGTATAATTCAGATACTCTACTGCAAATTAAATGGCCAAGTCACTTCAGCTTTGCAGTAGTGTGGTACAGGGTGTATCAAGTCTGAGTGTTTTTTTATTGAAACCCATTTTGATGCTACATTGAAAGACAAAACAACACAGAGAACAGGAGACAACAGGGAATTAAATACCATGAAAATATTTAACACAGAGGTTAAAAAAACAAGGGAACGAGGAAAAAAGAGAAGAGTAAACAATGCAATAATGGGTAAACACAACCAAAACTAACCAGAAGCACATGGCAAACGAAACAAAGTCAGACCAAAGATAGACACAGGTGAAGTAGGGGGAGTAGCGTGTCACTCCTAACCTTTATATGTTAGGAGCCTGTAGAGACCAAGCTGTAGCTGTATAGATTTTGAGTTATTGAGTAAAACTCAAAGTAAATTTGTTAACACAAGAGTAACGTTGCATGGAATACCCATTTACTATCTGTATACCAGTTTGGTTGGCAGCTATAAGTAAGTGTGCTGGTGGGATCCATGGTACTGAAACCAAATGAATTCAGAATGCAGACTTTAAAATCAGTACACACACACACACACACAAGCACACACATGACATACATGCAACCACACATACTAAAATAACTCAACACACTGCGTAGAATAAATGTACTGCGTAGTTAACCACTGAGGGGCACTCTTTATCCACTCAGTGTGCTGTGTGCTTCAGGTGATTGTCTTCAATCTCTGCCTCATTAAAACAAAATCACAAACAAATTAGACTCTCATTAGGCAGATTATTGTTTCATTTTTTATTAATCTGTAATGAACATACATAGCACCAGTCACACATATATAATTCATAAATGAAGCATATTAGCTCATATCAATACAAATTAAAAACTACAGTAAATAGAAAAGGTTTGTGTGCATGCGTGTGTGTGTTTTCTTTTCTCTACATCACTACGTTTAGGAATGAAAAAGAAAAAAAAAACTTTTTCTGGTTCTGGCAGTTTGACCACTTGCCTCTCTATGGAGACAAAGGTGTATGTGTGTGTGTGTGCGCATGTGTGTGTATGACCTAATATGTCCACGCTGGAGGACTCAGTGAAGGCCTCACTGACACTGATTAAGCCTCTAGAGGCTTACAAGATTCAGAACAGAGAGACACACAGGCAGACAGACAGACAGGCAGGCAGACAGACAGAGGGATAGAAAGAGAGGGAAAAGAACCAATGGGGAGAAGAAAAGAGCAAGAAGAGTGGAAAGCAAAGAGAAATATACTGGGAGTGAGAGACAGTAAAGTGGGGGAGGATGTTGAGTGGAAATATATTATTGAGACGCAGGTAATATTTGCAATTCATTTTCTATTTTAGATTAATCAGATTAATCAGGGTCAGGTAATGTTTCTAAATCTCACGGAAAATGGTCTGCTTTAACTTTTAACACATGTATATAAAACGCATAACTTTGATGTAACAGCCCAAGATCTCTTTTACTGTTTCTTCCTCCACCACCTCTGACTGCTTTGTCAGTGTCTGTGTCATAGGTTTAACTGTGGTGTTTTGTGAGCTGTGATATCACGGCTGTGATGTTATGGCTTTGATGTCATGGGGGGTGTCCCCGCCAACCATGTCTTAGAATGAGGAAGGCTAAGAGCACGGAGGAATAGAGGAGGCGTTCTTTCTATCCACAGTTCACAACTGTTGAATAGGTGTGTGGTTGTGGGTGTGCATGTATGTGTGCATAAAGTGTTTGTGTGTGTGTGTGTGTTTGTTGGTGTGTATGTGCAGTGACACTTTCCTTCTTTCTTCTGCAATCTTCACTGCTTTAACTGCTTTGAAAGAGAAGGACAGAAAAGATAGATTTTATTTTATTGTGGACATCATGCAGGCAGGTTTATATAGGGATGTGCTAGATAAATCTAAAGAGACCACCTACAGTGAAGTTATCAGAGCGCAGCAATCAATACACACACACACACAACTCATGCTGAGTGCAGATTGCTCACTTTCATCAGTAAATGTCATAAATATCAGAGCTGGCTCTCTCTGCCCAGCATGTCTATACTTTAGACTTTCTCTCTTTCTCCCTTTCTTTCTCTCTCTCTCTCTCTCTCTCTCACACACACACAATCTCACATACATTCACTTACACACACATACACATACAATGAAACAAATACACTCAAACAATTGTTGTCTTTCTCTTCACCTCTTGCTCACACATAAACACAGTGGAAGAATAATTTTGGCCCTCTTCCTCCACTTCTGACCTGTGCTGCACTCCTCCCCTCAACACTCCAGTCCCATCTTAAACTCCTCCCCTCACCACTCCAACCCAGTCTTAAACTCCTCCCCTCACCACTCCAGTCCCATCTTAAACTCCTCCCCTCACCACTCCAACCCAGTCTTAAACTCCTCCCCTCACCACTCTGGTCCAGCCCTAAACTCCAGCCCTCTCTACTCCACCTCTGTTCTAAACTTGTCCTCTCACCAGTCTAGTGCTGTTCTGTAATCTTTCTGTTTTGTTCTGCAGAGACACCTCTGTTAAATTCTGTAAAAGTGAAGGGTGTTTTAGTAAAAAAAATCCATGGGGAAGCCTTGACCATCTGCCCATCTGTCATTACAGGACACTGGAAAGTTTGCAGTCAGCTGTTCCCCACAGATTTGAGCAGAGCTGTTAATATTAATGTGTAATTCACAAGAAGAGCAGGATTTTAGATGATGTTAACATTACAATGACATGTTGTTAATAGCTTTGGTTAAAAACTATCTGTAGTCATAGGGACAGTTCAGAGTCGAAAAGCCAACTGAACCAGTCATGGAAACAAAACCAGAATATATAACTACAGAACAGTAACACAGGCTATTCACAAAACAAACAGACGAGAAACTTAACCAGACTTAAAACAAGAAAATGAACAAGGAGACTGAGAACAGGGAGACAGAACATAGAACCTACATCAAATGCAGCAAATCTACCAATGATCAAGACAATAAAAATGCCACGGAAAACAAACCTTAAATGCAGAGACTTAGGATGGTTGCTGAGACACAGGTGTGAGCAATAAATGGGTGAAGAAATCAAAACAAGTGGCTAAACCAAGAACAGAACCAAAACAAAGAATACATGATGGGTTGTTTTGTTTTTGGAAGGACACCAATTGAATTCACTGACACAGATGACATCAGATTATCATTCAGATGCTTATGGTTGGTCAGGGCTGAATATACCATAATGTAATAATATATGTATTGTATTACTAATAATTCATTAGCGATACATCAAGTGGCTTTTTGGATAAAGGCTTATTGGTTATCCATGGTCTCTGCATGATTTAAGATTACTAAAAAAAAGTGCAAATACTTTCTCTAAGACATTTCATTGTCCAGGGTGGTGGGTACCCTTGTCTGAAATGACAAGTCACACTTATTATACCCTACAAATTAAAGTATAATTTATAAATAGAAGGTATATAAGGTATGTTGAGAGTTATTTCACATTAGACTGATTACATCTGAAACAACTTGGAATACAACATCCAAACACAACTGGTAGAGGTACACAAAGACACTTACATACTTTATTGTGTTTGTTTTAATGTTTGATATAATATGCATTGCTCAAAATAATAAAGGAAACACTTAAACAACACAATGTAACTCAAAGTCAATCACACTTCTGTGAAATCAACCTGTCCAGTGAGGAAGCAACACGGATTGTGAATCATTTTCGCCTGCTGTTGTGCAAATGGAACAGACAACAGGTAGAAATGAAAGGCAATTAGCAAGACATAAAGGAGTGGTTCCGCAGGTGGTGACCACAGACCAGTTCTCTGTTCTCATCCTTTCTGGCTGATGTTTTGGTCACTTTTGCATTTTGTCTCACCCCTAGAGGAGCATGAGGTGGTGTCTTCAACCCACAGAAGTTGCTCAGGTAGTGCAGTTCATCCAGGATGGCACATCAATGCGAGCTGTAGCAAGAAGGTTTGCTGTGTCTGTCAGCAGTGTGCAGAGCATGTAGGAGATACCAGGAGACAGGCCAGTACACCAGGAGATGTGGAAGGGGCTGTAGAAGGGCAACAACCCAGAAGCAGGACTGCTAACTCCTCCTTTGTGCAAGGAGGAACAGGAGGAGCACTGTCAGAGCCCTGCAAAATGACCTCCAGCAGGCCACTAATATCTATTTTTCTGTTCAAACTGTCAGAAACAGACTCCATGAGGGTGGTGTGAGGGTCCAATGTCCCCGAGTGGGGATTTTGCTCACAACCCAACGCTGTGCAGGGCCATTGGCATTTGCCAGAGAACACCAAGATTGACAGATTCGCCATTGGTGCCCTGTGCTCTTCATGGATGAGAGCAGGTTCACACTGAGCACATCTGACTTTTGAGTATGATTCTAAATCCAGACCATGGGATAATAATTTTGATTTACATTGATCATTTTTATGTTATTCTATTCTCAACGCATTCCACTATGTAATGAATAAAGATTTTCAACTGGAATAGTTCTTTCATTGAGATCTAGGATGTATTATTGTAGTGTTCCCTTTATTTTCTGGAGCAGTGTAGTAACCTTATTAACTAACACTCTGCAATACACTTTCTTAGTAACTTAGTAATTATGCAGAGACAAACCATGGGTGAATACAATAAATTAATGTGAAGAATACAGTGTTATGCGCTTCATAAATGATAAATAAACATAATTCCTTAGAAATTCACACTGGATAAAGCAATCTTATGAAATTAGCTAACAGATCAATAACCTAGAATCTATGCAAAGGAAAATCATGAGCAAATTACTGTATTTGAAAGTAACAGTATTACATCCATAGTTATATTGCTGTAGTTAGTATGCTTAGTTATTGTATTCATACATGATTTACCTTTGCAAGTCAGGATCTAGAGTTCAAGAATCCTAACTGTACTGTATTCACCCTGAATGTAAGAATTGCTTGTACAGCATTGCAGGAATCTGTTTGTGGGGTATTATGCTATGTTTATAAAAGGAGGAAGTAAAAAATACTCCAGACAGTAAAGAGAATGGCAAACAGAAGCCAGACAAGATAGTTCATCATCCTGTTGAACAAAGGTTCCTTTGCAACCCTTTCCAGATTTATGAGCTTTTTTTCTGAAAATGTTATTTGATTGGGCTATATTGCTGTGAAAATAATACTATTGCAAAGCACAGGCAACCAAAAACTATGGTTGTTCATATGTTATGGTAGGACAAAGCCACTCCTGTGGACTGGAACATGGCTCCTGTGTTCCTCTTTTTTCCTGGAGCTCATTGTTGTTCCATCAGTGATGTATGTAATGTTTTTACTGGTTGTGTGTGTATATGGCCTAAGAGGACTAACTGAATAACAATTTTATTATGACTTAAATAAAAATTAGATCACATTTTTGGAAGCATTCATGCAGAAAAGTCCAGAAACATTTTCTTATATCTATACATAAGGTGTCTGAAATTGTGGGGAGATTTTGAACTAACCTGCAAAGAGTAAAATATACCAAGTGGAGCAAATGAAGCTGTGGCAGGTGCAGAAAAATTCCTGGGGAATGTTGGAGGTGGTTACATATTAATCTTGGTGATTCGTTCGTGAGGAACACCTTAATGCTGGTCATATTTGCATACTTTAAACGACTGGACGTGTTCAGAGTATCAAATGTCCCCAGTCAAGCACCCAGCACATGACTGGGGTGTTTTTTTTTTTCCTTCCTCGTTTTCTGAAGCACACTGTTACAGACAATAGCACTCAGGTCATGTCTGAGGAACTCAAATATTTAATGAAGCCAAATGGTATCTTTAGCCAGCCTGCTGCTATTGGACTGGCAGAAGTGCAAACGGATGCCTGCTGAATCAGTTCTCAGTGGACATATGTGCATTAGGTTTGACTTCATTTAAAAAAAAAAATACATCTTGCAGTTATCATTTCCTTACTATACTTACTTTACATGCATAAAGTTCACTATGACCAACACACAGTTGACAGGTCATTCTATATATCGATTGAACTGGCCCTGTAGAGGCACAGTCTCTGACATACAGGTCAAGACTCACGCCTAATATACCACAGCATTACTCATTAGGAGAACTTCTCATCAGGAGGTAGAAGCTTGCAGAATGTAATTTAGCTCTGTGTGACAGATGTGTTTGTAAATGTGTGGGGGTTTAGTGGTGTGATTTCTGTGTTAAAATGTGTTTGCAACAAAGGCTAAGGGCAGCAACCACACCCACGCTAAGCCTCCAGGCAGTGAGTATGTGCTCTGAGCACTAGGCAGCTCTCTGGCACAGCAGCCAGGACACCGGTTTTACAGGTCACAGTCATACTGCCCTGTCCTTCATGGAGGGAACAGGCTCCACAACGCTGCCCTCCTTGTCAGGGACTATCCCCCCGGGCATCACGCCTTCCACCTCATCCACCCTCGCTTCATCCAAGCCTCTCGTCAGAGGCTCCCATTGGTTTTTGCACCATCCCCTGATGCAGGGTGTGTTCTTTTAACCACGGGGATGCTCCCAACGGCCTCGAAGTGCCATCCTGCTTCTGAGCCCATTTGGGACAGGAAGCACACTCAGTCTCAACCCCACATATTCCAGGAGATAAACATGTGCTCTGCCCACCACGCAAAAAGAACATGAGAGCATGCTCTCTGACAGCAGCCAGAAGACACATTTACCTTCCCAAGTGACAATCTCCATCACGCTCTTACTAGTGCCGAGTTTCTTCGGGGATATGCTGATCCCCACAGTAGCCCACATATGAGCACTAAATGAAAGGTTGCAGTTTTATCTGTGCAGCTTAAAGGTGATTTTTCTCTGTGTGGTTCTGTTGGCTCAAACCCATCAATAAAGAAGAGAAATTTCTGCCACACAGACCATGCCATACAGCACTAGCTCATCTTCTGCTGTCTGAGTAGCTCAAGGTTAGCTCATAAAATGCAGACCTTTACATCACACAGAGCCCACGCCTTACGCCAGGACAAAAACGATGCCACTCACCCTCCTTTTTCTCCTGCTCTGTATGTGTGTAATTGTGTGGGTTTTCCTGACCATTCAGCTGTCCTTCTGTAGATGAAACCAATTGGTCAAGATTTCATTCACCACAGACTAAAAACTTAAGCATTAAAGTAAAAATTTAAATTTACATTTGTTCTTCATATTCAGAACCAGACGAATGTGCCCACATGAGGTTTGTCTGACTGCAAGCGCGGTCAGGACTAAAGATGAGAAAATCTACACAAAGAACGTATTTACACAAACATAAATCTTTTATTTCCTTCCAATATTCTATTTTCTTATAGTATTACTATTTATATTAACAAGTGAGTATGTCTCTGTGGGACTAAAAGTGCACCCTGTGGTGCACCTTTTTAATGTCATATTTTTCTGTAATTTATTGAGACTGGGGTGGTACTGTGCTATGATCTGTAATATTTTAAGAACTGCATCAATACATGGAAACTAACTTAACAACAGATCTGAGAAAAAGACTGCATTCCTTTCGTGGTTTAAATTTTATGTCTTCAATGATGTTAAAATACTTTTTTGCCATTCCAGTATAAACTGATTATAGCTGAATGAGAGATTCCTGGTCCTCTGGGGGAGAGAGAGCTTTGTGCAAGACTTGGTACCAATACTAAATAGACATAAGAAGGTAATGTAGACTATAGGTATAACTGCTCTGTGTTTTTTTTTTTGAAACTGATGAAGCAATACCACACTGTATTTGTACTGTGTTATTTGCATCCACTAATTGACTTTGATTTGTTTTCTTGAAGTACCCTTTATTGAATTTAAGAACAATTTTTTAGCTCTTGGTATTTTTTTTACTTTTATATTCCTTTTGTTGGATGTCCGCATGACTTGGAACCACCACATCTAATTACAATGGCTGTTTCCTGCATGTTATTCACTATCATAAGGTCTGGATCACCACTGCTTGTTTATCTGTCTGGATCTAGTAGTCCTACAGGATCTTAGGCTTGTCCTTCTGCACTGCTCCCTTTGACTCTCCCCATTTTAATTTTGGGGGTGTCCAGCTCATATGCCTTGCATATATTCCTGTATTCCCCACTTGGTACCACTTGGTTGTGTCTCATGCCTAATATTATGTAGGTTCCCTTCATGCCACTAAAACAGTTCTGGCTCATTGAAATTTGGACGCTCTGTCCATGATCTCTGAAGGTGTCCTATGGTATCTGGCAGATGTTAGCATCACATTATTTAAATCTTAAATTGCAGGATGGAGCCTTCATGGATCTGTTGTTCCAGTATATCCCACAAATTGATCAGATTGAGATCTGAAGAATTTGCAGGTCAAGTCTTGAACTCTGTCATGTTCCTCAAGCTATTCCTGAACATTATTTGCAGTGTGGCAAGGCCATTATGCAATACAGTCACCATGAAGGGGTGTACTTGACCAGCAACAACGTTTAAGTAGGTGGTATGAGTGAAAATACCATCCACATGAATGCCAGGACCTAGTGAACATTTCCCAATGCATCACACTGCCTCTGCTGGCTTGCCTTCTTCCCATAGTGCATTCTAGTGCCATCTCTTCCCCAGGTATGTAACATACATGCACCTGGTCGTCCACATGACATTAAAGAGAACATGGTCATCAGACCAAGCCACCTTCTTCCACTGATCCATGGTCCAGTTCTGATGCTCATATACCCATTGTAGCCACTTCTGGCAATAGACACAGGTCAGCATGCGCACTCTGACCGGTCAGCAGCTATACACTGAACACATACATGGAACGCCCCACAAGACTGCCATTTCAGAGATACTCTGAGTGATCTAGCCATCACAATTTGACCCTTTCCAATGTGACTCAGATCCTTATGGTTGTCCTGCTTTGAATGAATCAATTTTAAGAACTGATTGTTCACTTGCTATCTACAGGTGAATTGTGACAAGGTTTGATTTAGTATATATATATATTATCATGGAGTTGTACACTTGTTAAATCAAATTATTATTGCAATTTAACCACAAATCAGGTTCTCTAACCTATGTGTACTAGCGAATGATACCTTGCATAGGTAAGTATTCCTATAGAAATAGGAAGTTCTTTTTTTTTAATTGCTCTGAATAAGAATTTATTCTAAATGCTGTGAAGGTTAATGAATCTTACATTGCTTTGTTTCCTTTGCTCTCACAGAGGGTTTGGATTTGAGGTTTTTAAAGCGAGTATACTAGTCTAATATAGTCACAGAGATTTTGTTTAATCTCCATTAGCTGTCGCCTTGCAGCCATAAATTCTGCATGTACAGGAGAAAACATAAAATATCAACACAACCTTCCCGCCTTTAAAAAAAAAAAAGAAAAAGAAAAAAAAAAAGAAAACTCTGAAAATTGTCCTTTGCTTCTTTACTGCTACTGCGGTATTTAAACACGTCTCCCTGGAAAAGGAGATATTAATAAGATTCCTCTGTAGAAATAGAAATACAGGGTTTTTTTTCTCTATGAGTTTTTGTATTTATTACATGCTGCTCAAAGAAAGGACTTTCAATATCACTTTTTTTCATTTGTTCATATTTGTTTTAATTCTAAGAACTTCCTTCGCCCTCTCCCTCTCTTTCTCTCTCCCCCTCTCTCTATCTCTCTGTTTTAGAGGTTATTTTGGTCAGTTCTTTTGTTCTTCAGGCTCTTAATCCCTGTGTGCTTTGATGCTGTGTCTGATGGCCCTTAATTCAGGGATCAAACACTCATCATACATGCCACACTAACATTCATTGCCTTCCTTTTATCTCTAACTCTCTCTTTCCCCGTAAGTAAGAGGCCTCATAATGCACTACTCATCAGAACCTCATTCATACCTAGAAGGAAGAAATTTTACACAGACAGATGTGTACACATACATACCCACATGTTCACACACATTCACACACACGTGCAGAGAAAGAGAGAGAGAGAGAGAGAGAGAGAGAGAGAGAGAGAGGGCTGTGTACTGCAGCTATAGTATTGGGGTGGAGTGAACTCCTTCGTTCTAACCCAGCTCTTCTGAAAGTAAACAACTCCATATCCACATGGCTGAATGAACATCATATGTAATACAGGTTGTGGCCTTGGATCTCACGAGCACAAACAACCTTACATGAACAAGTAAAAAAAAAATTGTTATACTCACTTTTTTGGCATTTACTTCAGCTGTTACTTCATGCCATGTCACAAAGTAAACACAACTACAGTATCAAGTTCATTTACTGTTAGGTTCTAATTTTTATTTAGCATTTCATCAGATAAGATAACAAAAAGTGTTAAATGATGGCACCTATTAAGAAAAGTTGAAACAAAACCTGCAGCAAAAGAAACATGCATAAACTAATGAAATGATACACAAAACTTCTAAATTCACCATGTATTTGAGAACTGATCAAACAACTCATTTTAATGATAATTTACAAGGCTATGGGGATTAAGATTGTTCAGATTAGATACCCATTCTTTTTGTTTATTTGTTTTCCTGTTGCATCAGAATTACTGTAGACATCCTATCATTCTGGACTATTGCATATATAAAATCTTTCAATTTAAGGGGGTCCCAATTTTTTCAGACCCTAGGGCAAAAAAAAAGATCTTAATCTAGCTTTGCATCTACACACAGAACTCCAGCATATCTATTAATGGTTATATAGCTTTGTTCCACATTCAAATGGCCAGATTAAAGGGTACCCTATTAGCTATTAGTAAAGAAATACACTGAAAAATATTCACAACTGTTTTTCTGTCAAATTTCGAAGTCAGGTTTATTTATATAGCGCTTCTTCCAATAGCAGTTGTCACAAAGCAACTTTACAGATGCACAAGAATGAATTTCATTTTCAGTTTATTCTACATAAACCCTTCAACCTTCTTGCTGCTTGTTAACTTCTGTAACATCTGTAACCCACACATTTTTTCCTCTCCACAGGAAGATGCATTCACTGATTTCACTCTCCTTACTAGCAAAGTGCTGATCGATTCCAAGCTTGCATTTTCTTATCAGACCTGTCAGTCATGCAGTTTATCTTCATGTGTGCTAAGATGGTACAGCTTTTCACTGTGTTTTGTGTCACACAGTCAGGCTCCTCATATATACGCAGGCCTGGTCTGTACCTTATGTAAAAGAAGAAGGCAATAAACACCACACTGTCACATTATGATTATTAATGACCGATTTGTATGTGAGCCACACCTCCCCCCTCCCAGATTCCACTGCAGTTGTGCTATCTGACTCACTGCTGTACTCGCCTGGAAGCCAAGGTTAAGACAGGTGTGTGTGTGATTAAAGCTTTCAGAAGAAATCAGATGTGTACTGGAGACAGCTCTGCAGCCAGAGATGGAGGAGCAAAATGAAGGCTCAGGTGTGGAATAGGTGTGAGAGGGAGAGTGATTGTGTTGGAAAAGTGGAGTAAAAGAAGAGAGAGAGGGAAGATGGGATGAGATGGGAGGAGAGAGCACTGCTGTAATTCAGAGATGAGATTAGATGGAGGAAGACCCCCAGACCCTGTGCGCGAGTGCATGCACGCACATACACACACACACCACACACACACACACACACACACACACACACACACACCTGAAAATCTCACTCAGGGAGTTTCAAAGGAATACAACAGCTCAGAGACTGGACACATGCCAAAGTCATTACAGGCAGACCACTTTCTCTCCTTCTCTATCTGTTTTTCTCTCTTTCTGTCTCCTACTTTTTCTGTCTGTCACACACACACACACACACACACACAGACACACACACACACACACACACACACACACACACACACACATGTTCTTTCACTTATAGGCTGTCTACTCCTTCTCTCCACCTCTTACAGCTTTTAACAGGTTACACTTTTGGCCTCCATCATGATGAGTTCAGTAATGGATGCAGCATACACACACACATGCACATGCACATGCACACATACTCACACACACGCTTCACCTTTTACCTACAATAACCCCTCTTCTGTGTGCTTTGGACTGAATCCATTACCAACTTCACTATGGTGAAGTCTTTGACTTCACTCTTCTATGTTCTCCTTGATCAAACCATCCACTTTTCTACTCATAAATATAATTACTGCTCTCTAGAGCTGTAAAGCATATTTGCCATTACTGGTCTGTAGAGCAGCTCTGTAGAGCAGCATTGACATTTTTCAAGTCTCAGAATGGCTCCTTGCTTCATGGTTCAGAATAATACCTCTGCTTTCTATACAGCCTTGAAGCATATCCTCAAAATGCAGCTTTTCAAATGCTAACTGGACTTACCTCTACATTCTTTGTCCTTGTACCTGGATGACATGAAATGGTATTTTTATGTACTTACCTAACACCAAGACTACAAATGAACTTGATAAAATCTGGCATCTTTGGACTGTGAATGTTATGAAGAGGAGGAGCACTGGAAACAAGCCTGGGACTGAAACCTCTGCCCCAGGCCATTACACCCAAAAGGGTGGTCAAAGTCCATCTTAAGAAGAGAGTGAAGATGTCTTTGACAAGAATCCATAACCATAACCCTCTCAGCCTACTATGTCCTGCAGAAAGAGATTCTCTTGTGTACTCAAGAGCCCTACAGCACAAGGGGATCAATCTAACATAAGGGGAAAGATATGTGTAGAGAGTTTAAGCTTCCTGCATGGGGAGGAACCATGGGTCTGAAGAGAGATGAAAATTAACAGGAAAATGTCACAGACACTGAAGGCGATATTACTTATGCATCAGTTATCTTGAACAAGGCTGAAAAACCAGGGGCTGAACTTCCTGAAGGTTGGTCTGAAATGTGTTGAGTGGATAACCATTGGACTAGGGGTGGTTCCCACATATTAAACTCACAGTGACATCTCTTCAAATGCCTTCCACACTACATTATTTATCCTTATTAAACCAGCTTGTTTTTTAAAGTTTATTTCAAATTTTACAAACAACAACAACAGCAAAAAACATATTACTGAAGAATTCAAGAAAAGCTAGCTGTTTTCACCAAAGTATAATGTGAGACAAACTACAGTATGCAAATTTATCTCAAAGATCTGTCCTTATTTGCCCGTTTTGTCAGAACTGAGGGAACGATTCCACACCTGTCACGGTGTCCACCCTCGCCTCCACCTTTGTCCCAGTGTCTGTGTGGGCGTGTCTGTGTGGAGGTGTGTGCAGCATGTCTGTCAAGTGAGTGTGTGTGACTTTGTGTGCGTCGATGTGTGTGGCGTGGGAGTGGCATGTGAAGGTCTGTCTAGTCATTGTTATCTGTATCACCTGAAGGGTGCGTGTATTTAAGTGTATACATCACCCCTGTCGGTCAATGGTGAACGTATATGTAACTATGCTGCTTGGATTTTTTCTTGCGAAAGTAAAATAAACGCTGCCTCGTTTTCCTCGATACATCGTTACAACACCCATTGAAGATTGGCTAGTGCCAAAAACACCACCACCCACACTGGCTAAGGATTTACAGCTGCTGATGTACCTCTCCAAAATAAGCACAAAAAAAGAATATCTGCTTCCTCAACCACCTAACTATATAAACATATACAAACCCCCTCCCAACACAAATCACAAGCAACTCTACACCTGGAATAGGAATGTTCCTCAACTCCTGTTGAACAGTCTTGACTTTGGTCTTAAGTGATCTGGCCAATGCAGTTGTAAAATATTCCCCAGGTGTGTTACTATATACAGTGATTGTACAAAAGGAAAATATACAAACTGGAAGCTAAATACAATGTGTAATATAAATATAAACTATGTACAACATAAAACCAGCAAAAGTACCAGAAGCGGCATACCAAACTCATAACTGGATTAACACACAAAAACTAGCATCACAGGGAATAAGAACAAACAATGAATATCAAATCAGAAGTGCAAGAGAGTTCTAGGCTGAGTTGAACTCTGCATCCACAGGCCCTTTTTTGTCCCAGAAAGATGACATAATCATATGGTGATACACCTGGACTGGCCCTCAGATAGGAGCAGTCAAAACACAGAAACAAGTACAGCATCGAAGCACCGACAAAAGAAAACACAGCAGCCAGACTATACACAGACTATACACAGACAATACACAGACTATACACAGACTATACACAGACAATACACAGACTATACACAGACTATACACAGACTATACACTGAATATACACAGCAGATGTAAAACCTGTTGGGTGCGTTAGAAATAGCTGCATAAAGAAAACTCTCTGACAGTTATTAGAAGCAGTGTTAAATATTTTAATAAACAAGCTTTCCTGCAGCCTACAAAAAGTTAAAAATAAGAGATTGAGTCATTGCTTTTCAATAAAATGTCCCTCTGCTCTTAGAAATGCTAAAACAGATTATCACCGTATCACCAGCTCTTCCAACATTAAAGGTTTCTGGAAGGTATTTTCTGAGACAAAATGCAACTCCTGTTCTATTCAGATCAAAGTCATAGTTGATAATTGATTAATATTTAACCAGAAAGTGCTTTGCCAAGCTT
Organism: Tenebrosternarchus preto; assembly: GCA_025802075.1. Taxonomy (NCBI): domain Eukaryota; kingdom Metazoa; phylum Chordata; class Actinopteri; order Gymnotiformes; family Apteronotidae; genus Tenebrosternarchus; species Tenebrosternarchus preto. The sequence goes on along the minus strand of JAOYMR010000010.1, from coordinate 8,160,600 downwards.
TAAGATACATTTCACTGCAGCTGGTCACAGTTTCGAAAATATTAACTTAAAGCTGCAATTAAATGAATCTGATATCATCCCTAGAGTGATGGTCTCTTCATAATCCATCTTTTTTCACGGATAGCAAATGTTCTCACTGCCATTAATCCATGAAAACCCACAGGTGAGGATAGTCTCCTCCCTTAATTCCCGCATCTTGCTGCAATGGCTATTTTAAAACATATTACATACATTTTTAATAATTCAATTTTATCTTGCAGAATATCCTATATCTGGAAAACAGCTCATGTTATTTCACTGCATAAAGGAGGTGAGGCAAAAGATCTACTTAGTTATAAATCAACCACCAAAACTGTCATGCTTAACTAATATTTTAGAATCCTTAGTGACTACCCAACTAAGATGTTGCTCTACTGTCTAAATATCAGTCTGGCTTTAGAGGAAAGGAGCAATTGTTTTAAACAATTTTTTAATGGCCATAAACAGGAAGAATCACTGCTGCCATTTTTATTGATTTAACAAAAGCTTTTGACATTGTTGACCATACTTTTCTCCCAAGGAACTTAAAAATGATTGGTTTTGATAAAAAAAAAAAAAAAGCAATACAGAGGCCTCAAAATTACCTTTCGGACAGACAACAATGCATAGCACTGACAACTATAAAACTATAAAGAATCCATCCAATTCTTTATTAT
>JAOYMR010000010.1:8142963-8157474 GCA_025802075.1 Tenebrosternarchus preto | reverse complement strand
AATATATATTAATAATAATAAAAAAAAACATCCCCTAAATTTTATAAAATAGATAGATAGAGAGAGAGAGAGAGAGAGAGAGAGAGAGAGAGAGAGAGAGAGAGAGCAAGATGCAGGGAGAGATTTCAGACTTCCTTCAGTCTTATCTTGACCGAGAAACCAGGTTTGCTATCACTGACCAATCAAAAGTAACCACCTGCTGGCATCCTCCTACCATAAAAACAGCCACAGGATCTCAGTCATGTACAGTAACTACTGACCCTTTGTGATGGGGCAAGGCCCAAGTAACCACTGTGACTTTATAACCCTTATCTCTGTGAGAGATCAAAGGTCTGCATAGAAGTGGGGTAGATGAGCAGAGCATTTGGCCTACAAGGGGAAATCTGCTTTTAGTTACAGTGCACCAGTAAGCTGGAGTTCTCTGCAGGGCAGCTCATGTCACTATGTCACAATGTCTAGTGTCAATCTGAAGCTCTAGTGTCACTCTGAAGCTTATGTCACTCTGAAGCATATGTCACTCTGAAGCGCCACTCACTGGTGTCACTCTGAAGCTCTTGTGTCATTTTTGAAGCTCGCTAGTGTCACTCAACCATTTTGAACTTTTAACCAGGCAGCCTGTTGATGTTATTCATTTTATTTTTAGTTTTAAATTATTTTATCCTATGTGTAATTTGATTAATTAAAACCTTAATTTCTTTTATTTTAATTATATTGTCTTTATTATTCATTTTATTATTCTTTGAATTTTTTACTTATTTTATTGTTCCTCTTGATGAATTTGTTTTCTTAGTTCCTGTTAATTTACCTTGATTGCTTTTTATTTGTTCACTTACCTTTGTCTGTGTTTTTTACGCTGATTAAATTTCTTTTTTTTCAAAGCTCAAATGCACTGTAAATGCTTGGCTGAATTCCACATGAAGTCCTCCTCAATATTACTACTACTACTACAACTTCTAACAATAATAATAATAATAATACACTTTATATAGCAGTTTCTTAAACAAAGTCTAACAAGTGCTTTACAGAAATGTACTGTGAGTAAAAATAAAGGTCGATTCATTGATTTAAATGATTCAGTGATCAAGTAGCATTATCAAAGAGCAGACCTGGTTGGAGGCCAGTAATAGATTACTGCTCTAATCTTCTTTGTCTCAGTTCTGTGATGATGCCTAAAAACAAACTAAAGTATTTCATGTATGTGTTTACAATGCAAGAGTGAATTTGGTTGCTGTGCTACAACCCTTTATTAGATCTTACAAGTAAAGGGAAAGTTTTGATAACTGCTAAAAACTTTATGCTTATTTCCAATAGTAGCGCTATTTCTAGACATCTTGTTGCTATCCTTTGTCACTTGAGCCCATCAAGATCATTGCACATGTATCTTCAGTTGTACAGTTGGTGTTTCTCAATACAGTATCTGGTGACTGGAGCAGAGATGAAGAACCTGGAATATGGTATTGGCACGGAGTAGGCGTTACTAGCAACTGGGATGCATGGCAGTTGCTTTTTCCAGACACCTGTGTATTTGAGTAGCTGTATTTAGGGACCACACTACTCACCACAATAAAGTAAAAAGCCTAGAAAAGTGGCCCAAATACTGTCCACACCCACTAACCTATCAGCAGTAATATGCCCTTTCAAATCACAACCTGGAAAATAAGAACACTTCTGGATTCCATGGATTCAAGTGACGGTATGAATGCGTCTCACCATTGGACTGTAGCAACAAGTTACAATGGTTATACAAAGACAAAGAATAGATGTCTTAGACAACCGTACTCATTTCTCTGACTGGAAAAGAAAGATAGAATGTGTTGACACCAGTAAACCTTGATTGCCTTTGGAAAGTCCTCTGGCTCAAAAAAAAATTGAGAATATCAGTCAGTTTTACATGGAGATGAAGACTTAGGTGACAAGCTGGACAAGAAATAAATTCATGGTAAGCACTGGCTTTTTTCCCACTATGCTTTAACATCATCTTCCACTGAGTTGCAAGTTTCCTGCATAGGGAAAGCAGTCATTGGGGTGACTATTGAGAGCAGGCTGAACAGGAACCTTCTTGAACCTTCAGGTTTCAAAGTACCACTAGTCTCCCATGGAGAAGAATGGAGGTGTTTGTAAACATCCTCAGACCACTGGTCATCTAGTCCCCCACCTGAATGTTCATCCACATAACAAGTTCTCCAATGAACGGACTATAGTGCCTCAGATATCTTGTGACTATTATTTCCTAAGAATGCAGATTTGACCAGCATATTCAGAACTAAATCTGACAGGCTTCTTCCTTGGTTGGTCATTTTAGAGAGTAGGTGTTCTCTGACAGCATCAGACAGTCAACTGAACTTCCATATAGGTGTGAGACATGGACACTTTAGAGCTGCCACCTTAAACACCTCAGGAACTTTCACATAAAATGTCTTTGGTACATTCTGAAAGGTACCTGGTAGTACCTAGAGGGCCAAACGTGGACCAGCAAGAGGACTGAGGCTGCCATCAGTCTTCAACTCATTCACAAGCTCAGGCAACCTGGAATGCCAAAGGTCCTCAGGAAAGTTCCCAAGACTGGGACAGACTGGGGAGAGCTCTGCTGGCAGTCAGATAAAGCCTCTGAAAGATCATCTAAAAGTCTTCCTCAGGAGATGTGGACTAGACCCTGCCTATGAGGAGGCTGTACACCAGAGCTTCCGAGCAAACCAGCTCACAGATGTCATGTCTGGAAGGAATATGCATCTAGCTGAGGGAAAAGGGGTCTGAAACATACCTTGTTAAGAAGCGGAAGAGACTCATAGCCATGGCTGCACCTGAAATAAAATGTCAGGCTTGAATGTGCACTTTCTGTGGCAGGTAGTGCGCGTGCTGCATCGGCCGCTACCAGAGAGCACATAACAAGCAGTAAAAGAGGTCATCAGATACGATGGACTACATAAGTGTCTGTGCTTATGTATGTGTCTCAGTGAGAAAAAACCTGTTTGTAAGTGAGGGAGAGGGATGTATGTGTGGGAGGGTGATTGTGTGTTCTACAAATAAAAACTACTGTTTATTTTTGGTTTCCTCTTTTCAGGCAGATTGGACGGATAAGAGAAATGGCAGAATGGGGAGGACCCGGAAAGACAGACAGGAACCGAGTGCAATACAGGAAAAAAGGGGTGGGTGGGAATGTGTGTGTCTGTGTACAGGAAAATGGAATGTGTCGAATGAGAGATATGGAAAAAAGAAGGCAAAAGAGACGAACATTGAGAAAGAGAGGTTGGGATAGAGAGAGCTAGAGAAAGAGAGAGAAGAATGGGAGAAAGATGGAGAAAAGGAAGAGAGATGGATAGAGAATGATAAATATAGAGAATTGGAGATGGAAGATAAGAGACATGGAGAGATGGAGAGAGGAAGGTGGAGATGGAGAGAGGAAAAGAGGTGAGAGATGATGAGAGTGCGAGAGGAGGAATTGGTGAGAAAGATTGACAGAGAGAGAATGAGAGGGAGGGAAGAGATGGTGAAAGGGAGTAGGGGAGAGAGGGAGACAAGAACGGCAAGCAGGAGGGAGAGACATGGAAGAAGTTAGACAGAGAAGAGTCAGGAAAAGAGATGAAAAAACAAAGGGAATGGAGAAAAACAGTTGGAGAAAGAAGGAGAGATGGAGGGAGACAGCAAGACAGAGAGATGGTGAAATAGTTGAAAAGAGGTAGAAAGATGGAGTTTGATTGAGATGAAGGGAGAGAGAGAGAAAGATAGGGTTGATGGAGATGAAGGAAGGGAGACGGAGAAAGATGGAGGTTGACGACCTGAAGGGAGAGAGAGGGAGAGAGATGGATGTTGATGAACTGAAGGGAGAGAGAGGGAGAGAGATGGGGTGATGGAGATGAAGGAAGGGAGAAGGACAGAGATAGAGGAAGATGGAGATGAAGGCAGAAAATCTACGTTCTACTGTATCTGAAGTCATCACTTCTTAGAGAAACATGTTTTAACACACATGCATGTATATATCGATGCACATGTCTGCATGTATAAACACATACAAACATATACAGAAAAACACTTATGAAGATATGGTTAAAAGGTTGCCTAATGCAGACTCTTTGCAGACATAAAACAAACAGAGCAGTTCACATGACACCAAAAGGATGGAGTTTATTATTCAACGCACACATTCAGACATAGCTAATCTTTAGTTCTGATCACTTTTCCTCTTGATTTGGAGTTTGCTAATTAGGTGTAATCCTAAGGCAGTAGTAAAACAGGTTTACCTTAATAAGCTCCTGCAGGGACCCCTAACGAGACCTTAATGAGAGGTCCTGATTAAAGCACTCTCATTAGCATATGAAGGGCTGCTCCAAGACAAGAGAAGCTCCCAAAGCTATGAAACATCTCCAGCTTAACGGAGATTCAGCAGTTTGAGCCCTCTATGGATTAGGCACTCAAACACACATACACATGCAAATACACACATATCTAAACACACACATGCACACGCACACGCGTACACACGCACACAGACAGACCAACTTGAGTCAGTAGTCTCTCCTTCTCTTGCTCTTTCTCTCTCTCTCTCTCTCTCTCTCTCTCTCTCTCTCTCTCTCTCACACACACACACACACACACACACACACACACACAAACTCACACACACACGCACTCACCTTCAGAGAGAAAATGAATATTCAGCAATGTCCTTTCTGAGGATTTCAGTACCAAAAGAAAGTTACAGTACTTGAATCCGGTCAATAAATTCCATCCCTTTTATTATAATTTGATTAGTCAAATCATCTTTATTAGCTGTAAATGATCTTAATGAGCGTTGCTAAGACACCATTATATGCAGTTGGTTTTAGTTAATGTGTTGCTCCTGCTCTTAGTCAGGCCACATTAACGCTTTAATATTTACATCAAAGCACAATGACCACAGCAGATCAGATGCACACATAGATAGTGGCAGAAAAGCACTGAAAGATCTTTAATAAATTGCAGGGTTGTGTTATATACTGTATGTTCAACAGTAGGGTCTCTGTATGTGAAAAGGTAAGATTAGGGTAGGAGAAACACTGGGATGGAAGAAGTGTCAAGGGGGTCTATCCCTTAAATAAATTACTGTTTTGGTAAATAAATGGTGTAACATTACTTTACTAAAGTGTAAAATAGGACCTGTTTGATTGGTTAGCATTTTAATAAGCTGCTCACATCTCCAACCATTTCCCCACCAAGCTCCAACCATTCTCCAGTTACTCTCCAACCACTGCCCAAACATTCTCCAAACATTCCCAAGCATTCTCCCTTGACATCAATGTAAACAATCACTGGCGTTTTAAGAGCAGCATAACTCTTAACTGTTGTAAAGTGAAAATTCAGATTCCAAAAGTGTAAATACTCAAATAAATTTTAAATACAATAGACAAATATTGCCTGTGATGTGAATCTTTAATAGAGTCTATAAAATTGTTTGTATGAGTCTCTGTTCCAGAGTCTTTGTTTCCCTAGTGACTATGAAGGCCCTTAGGCCTCTGGGTCACTGACTGTCCAATGGTTGTAAACCAGGTGTGAATGCTGGGAAACTTCCTACCTGATTTTCCTGAGGCAGTTGTGGGAGGCACTGCATGTGGCTTTAAATAGAGGATCTGGTAAAGAAAGGGAGAAAATAATGAAACAGAAAGCTGACTGAGGAAACTTTAGGCTGTTCGATTAATACAAGCCACTCAAACCCAAGTAGACACACACACATATTGTATATATTTCACTCAAGTACACTACGAGTATTTGTATAACATAAATATGATTCCTGTCCACTAACCCTAAAATGAGATTTGTTGTAACGCTACCTTCTCACCTAGGGAACGATACAGAGCGGAACACATTTAAGGTTTGTAAATGTTTGCACTCTTGCCTGTTTGAAAGCCTCAGGTGGCACAAAAGTGACAAGGTAGACAAGGTAGATGTCCCTCTCAGAAACAGACTTAATAAACCAACCGTAGCCTGATGACAACATAAAAAGGGGCAAAAGCAGCTCAAGTATCTTTGTGTGCTGTAGCAGGCCTCTCCTCAGCCATCAAAGCATTCTCTGTATGCTCTGACTCCACCCATAATTACACCAGCAGGATCCCTATTGGTTACTTGTTGTCAGCTCATTAACCTGTCCAAACAGACACACAAAGAAGGTGTGTGTGCGTGTGGGGTGGGTGCAACAACATCACAATTACAAATACATCACTAGACAGCGTGTGATCAGTAAAAGCATAATCCAATAATAAAGAAGTCTATTCAGCTGATTTTAATCTAACCTTGTCTTTCAGAGTGTTTAACAATTTGATTGCCTATATAGGTGTAATAGTGCAAAAGTTCTGTCCAGGCATATTTTTGTCGGATCAACTTTCACTGTAACACAAAGACATTCATTTTCTGTTGTCTCTGATCTGATAGATTCACTCAGAACACAGACAGACCAACTTAAGTCAGTGGTCTCTCTCTCTCTCTCTCTCTCTCTCTCTCTCACACACACACACACACACACACACACACACACACACACACACACACAAATATACATTTATTCTGTTTTCCTTGGGGCTGTGAAGTTCCATCAATGCTGCTTCCTCTTTGATTTTCTGTTTCCTGTGGTACAATGTATGATATCACTCCAGCGATACTGCAAAGTGTCCAGTGGCACTACAAGGGATTGTGGGGACACGGTCTCTGGGACACACACACACTTTCATAAACATTCACACATTCATAAACATTCACACATTCATAAACGATACAGAGAGAGAGAGAGAGACAGAGTGAGAGAGAAAGAGACATAAGATCAAGGACTGATGCTTTTTTTGAATAAAGCCCAAACAGGCCTCTTTCCTAAAGAATATTAGATGGATAATTATGTTAATCAATTAAGAGATAAAAATCTTTTTCAGTAGATTAGCATAATCAGAGAGTCACACAGTCCCAACTAAAGGTGTAAGATCAGACAGAGAAAGTCTTAAGGGAGCCAATCACCCCATTCTTGTTCCCCTCTTCCCTCTGGCTTCTTCTTGCTCTCCAACTCTCTCTCTCTCTCTCTCTCTCTCTCTCACTCTCTCTCTCTCTCTCTCTCTCGCTCTCTCTTTGCAAGCGTATGTTGAGATCTGATGATTGTGTCACAGGGGACAGAGGGAGGGAAGGAGAGAGAGAGAAGGAGAGATGGGTATCAGACAGAATATGACTAGCAGCAGATTGACTCCATGTTAACGTTTTGCACATCCTTTCATCATGGAGCTGCTTTTCCAGTTACATCCCTCCAATACTGCTTCCTCGAAACTGAAACGGCCAGCTATACACAGCTCACTCTGATCCACTGGCATACGCACACTGTGTGTGTGTGTGTGTGTATGTGTGTGTGAGGGAGAGAGAGAGAGAGAGAGAGAGGGACCGAGTGTATGTGTCAGAATTTCTCTGTGGAGAATGTTATTTTATTTTCAGTATAAAAAAAAACTCACACAGAAACATGTCTCCAAAGCTCAAACTATAACTTAGTTCAGATACCTTAGTGAGTTTGTTTGAATGAGTGTGTGCTTGTGTATGTGCATGCATGTGCATGCGCACACACAAATGTATGTGTGTGTGTGTGTTTCAGCAATCTCCTATATCTGAGTGGGGATAGGTGTGCAGTAGACTTTTAACCTGTCACCTGGTGGAGTCTGATCTTGGATTAGAATTCTGCATTTTTGTATGATAATGCTGCTGATAATATTTCTCCAGCAGCAACTGGTTTATTAGGACACATAGCAACACCTATCAAAACATGTCACACTTGTTTCTGCAGTGTCTATTTCCAGTTTCTTTAACTTAAATATACTAGGAAATAATTAGAAAATAATTCACCTACATAAAGCACTTCTTTGAGTGAGAGTTTCTCATGATGTGCCTGACCTGGGTTCATACAGTGCTTTAACTGTCCAAACAATGAAATCATTCAGTGTTTTCTTCCTAGGATATAGTGGCTGCTCACATCTCTGGAGGCTCTTTATAAAAAGTCACACCTTCTGAAGTGACTGTGAACGATGAAAAGATAGTTTCGGATTGTGGCTTTAATGTTTTTCACCTCATTTATTTAAGTGTGTGTGTGTGTGTGTGTGTGTGTAATGTTTGTTATGTCATGTCTCACAACTTTCAGGCTACACTTTGTTACTGCTGTGTTCTTGTGTACTTGAGTCTGTGTTTATAACAATGTGCTTGCGGTAGTGTCTGTTATAGTTTGTCACCCACAATATCACTTTTTAAAGCGGGCCTTCACTTTAGATGCCAATAGATACTGTACTTGTGTTGCTGTTAAGTGAGAATGTGTATGCATATTTCAGGGAGGATGCTGTGTGCACATTTCAGTGATGATTTGTGTATGTTTCAGTGAGGACATTGTGTGTGTGTGTGTGTGTGTGTATCCATTCAAAAGCAATATTTCTGCAACCAATGGTGTGTGTGTGCATGTGTGTGTGTGTGTCTGTTCAATGGTAATACGTCTGTATCCAGTGGTGTATCGGTGTGTGTCTGTTCAATGGTAATATATTTGTATCCAGTGGTATATCTGTGTGTGTTGCACAGTATTGGTAAGTGGGTCAGAGGCTTACAATTCATCAGCAGATGGTGTTTGCTTTCCAGTGGCAATAAACAAATGCACTCATCAGATCTGTTACCTGTGTGTTTGTATGTGTGTTTGTGTGTGTGTGTGCATATATGCTTGTGTGTGTATATGTGTGTGTGCATACATGTGTTTGTGTGTGTGTGTGTGTGTGTGTGTGTGTGTGTGTGTGTGTGTGTGTGTGTGTGTGTGTGTTTATGCATGAATTGTGGAAATATAAAGTGAACTGTGAAACGTGCTGGTAATCAGAGTTAGAGAGATTATCTCACATTGCAGAGTGAGACAGAGCGAAAAAAAGGGGAGAGCTATATTTGACCAAGGAATGTTCTCTTACATGCTCCAGGTGACAGAACTGCACCCCTGGGGTGAATGCAGCTGGAGTTCAGTATTTAGCTCCAGGACCAGCAGCAGAGCACAGTATGCAGCAGTAATCTGGAGCTCTACACCTGGGCCTGAACCCAGTAGACCGGATCTATTACTAATCAGCTCTATGGAGAGAATGAAGCTCTGAGTGTAATGTGGCAGAGTGAGGCACTTAGCATTCATTCACTACACAGGATGTAAATGCATCATCTGACAAAGGGGGCGCTGTTTTATGATGTGGGGTGCGGCAGAGTGAACCAATATGAGCTGGGAAGAGCGTCATAGAAATAAATTAATTCTGATAAAGTTTGGCTTGAAGCCATGTACTGAAGGTGTGTTAGTGACTTTGATTATAATAATCTTCGTGTGTGTAGTTTGGTTTTTATTTTACCATTAGTTTGGTTACTATTGCCAAACATTTGCTGTCTGCTTTGCATGGGCAGTCTATACTTTGTGTATCTTTTTGCTGTCTCTCTATTCTCTTTCCTGTTTTTCTTTTTGTCTCTCTTTGCTGTCTCTCTATTCTCTTTCCCTGGATAAAATCCCTTTCCCTCTTGCTTCTGACCAGGGATGTGTATTTGTATTTGGGTCTTTACGTGTGTCCGTGTATCATAGAACAAATAAGTCGTAAATCAATAAAAAGGGCTTTTCCACTCTGCAGTGTAGATGGCTGGATGTGGCTGCATGTGAGTAAGACATTTCTAGATTATTTAATAATAACAACCAAAAGATGATACATCTCTGCGCTACTGGTCTTGTTATTGTTCTATTCTGTTTGGATTTAAAAAGTCGATTTTGCATTATGTTTAAATTATATATTAGGAATTATATACTTATGTGTAAAAATATGCAAAATCAGTGTTTGTTGTTATAGCACTTCATTTTGTCACATAGCCCTATTGAAAAAAGTCATTAATGGAGTTGGGGTTCTGTGCATTTTCTTTCTTGTGTGTGTTTGTGTGTGTGTGTGTGTGTCTGTGTGTGTGTCTGTGTGTGTGTTTGTGAGTTTAAGTGACATCCCATTCCTAATCCATAGGGTTCTAATCCATAGGGCTGTCCACAAGGTTTAGGTGTGTGTTTATGGGGATTTTTGACCATTCTTCCAGAAGCGCATTTGTGAGGTCACATACTGATATTGGACAAGTAGGCCTGGCTCACATTCTCCGCTCTAATTCATCCCAAAGGTGTTCTATCGGGTTGAGGTGCAGGCCAGTCAAGTTCATCCACACCAGACTCTGCCATCCATGTCTTTATGGACCTTGCTTTGTGCACTGGTGCAGTCATTTGAATGGGTGAGCGAATACTTTTGGCAATATATATATATATATACTGTGTTTTTCTATATGCATCTGTATATGTGTGTGTGTGTGTGTGTGTGTGTATGTATCGGTAATACTGAGCCTGGGATGGTCATGAGTGCAAAACAAAAATCAACAGTTTATATCAAGGGAATGAATGATTTACTAGTTGCTTTTTTATCAAGATTTGTTCAATTGTTTTGTTTTGGTTTTTGGCACAGAATAAATCATTAAATCAATAGAACATTCTCACATTTTATTTTTGTACACACAAGATAAATAGTCACTTCCTGCATCTTCTTTCATGAAGATACATGAGACCCATAAGCTGTAAAAGGTCGCTGCGCATTAGACAACTCCAGACAATCCGAGGATGTGGCACATGTTTGATCTGCCTCTAAGATCTACAAGTTACTCTCAAAGTCTGTTTATTAATTGCTAGTTAGCTTGTATCACTTATTATGTAAATCAGTAATTATGATAAATATTTGTAGAACAAGGTTTCCTTTACTGTGTGTGGATATCAGTACCCAGCATTTGAAGATTTTTTAATATATTGCTTTTCATTCCAAACACTTCTGACAGTCACTAATTTAATAATCAATTAATTAAAATGACTTTATAGTCTAATAGCTTAAGAAAATAGTTTCTGAAACTGCCATTCAGCCCTGAACACCAGTTAGATAGTAATGTATGAGATTACTCTATATCAGTGGTTCAAAAAACCAATTTCATAAAAACCAAAGTGTCCAAATATCATCTGCAAGCCTCCATATCTCCACAGAAAATCTCAGTGCGAAGCAAATGTATGAGGCTGTTACTTAACACCACGCTGTGAGGGAACAATTTATTGAGTGCAGGAGTAAAGTTTTACAAATGTTTGAGGTGTAAGTCAGTGCCTACACTGCCCCAGTATACAAGCCTAGATCTTAGGTTTAAGCACACAGGTCCTTTCAGGGAGAGCAGTAGGGAAATACCCAACAGTAGGCATGTGCTTGGCTGATTGTAGATGATTGCAGATAATTGCAGATGTCCCAGAACAGCACTGCAGGAGGGTTTGTCATTGAGCGCGTATCATTTGGTAAGCCCATTGTGAGGACCCGGCCTGACCACGCTGGGCCAGGGAGGTGGAGTCCTCTTCCATTTTTAGAGAGGAAGATAAATATTTGGTGGAGGACCACACTTCAGGACATCACTTAGAGGTTTGACAATTACAAAAATCAAAAATATAATTAATTTGAGAAAAAAAAAACATTCTATGGAGTCTCTGGAGCATTCAGTCCTGCTGTGAGATGTCCAACAGGATCTATTCAACACCGGGACAATGGACCTCAAAGGAGCCTTCACTTTAAGTAAGGTGTAAGGTGATTTTTAGAGAACCATTTTTTTACTGAGCTGAGCAGTAAGTGCAATGAAGAAGAGCCAATATTGACAGCTGACAATGATTCTGATTAGCTTTCATTTTGACACATAAAATGTACAAGGATGAGGATTACAATGCTATATAAAACGTAGAGTCTCATTTTGGTAACAATTTAAAGTTGGTTCACAGATCAGTCTGGAAAGAAACATGGTCCCACTGGGATTCTAATTTGTATGGACACACAAGTCCTGTAAAAATCTACTTTAGTATGATAACAAACTTGAACACATATTTATTATTAAATACTTTAGTATGATAACAAACTTGAACACATATTTATTATTAAATACTTTTTCCAAAGTGTATTGTAAAACGTTCCCTAGATATAGTTTTGAACTGTACTCACAGGAAAGACGCCTGTTCTCCTTTCTCACAGCATATACTGGTCTCTCTCTATTGGTCTTTGTATCTGTCTCTCCGCCACCCTCTCAGCAATTTTCGACGTTTTAGTGCAAATTATTTCAATGCATTTTCAGTATTAATGTTTCATGCCGCGTTTGTTTTTTTTTTTTTTTTCTTTTCGCGGTTTCTTAATTTCTCTCTGTCACTCTTTTTTAAACTATCTGTTACTGGTGGTAATTATCACATCTTACTCTAGCATCAAGGAGGATAAATGCGTGATATATTGGATATTTTGCGCATTGGAACTGAGACAACAAAATCTTTACCGCCTCTTTTTTTTCGCCCAGGTTCAGTTTTTATGGCACACTTAGTGATAGAATTAGATCCGGTCACGAGAGTGCTGCAGAAGATGCCGCGCGCGGATGCCCTCGGGGCCATTGCCATACCCGAGCACTCTTTTCCTCTGTGTTCTACTTTTCGTGCACATGTCACACACTCCGCTCCCTCACTCTTTCAGGGCTCGTATGTGAGTGTGTGTATGCGCGCGCGCGCGCGCGCGTGTGTGTGTGTGTGTGTGTGGAGCGTGTGTGCGCGCGCGCGTGAGTGTGTCAGCTCCACCTCTCCGGTAAGAGCATCTCATTCTCATCTCTGCCGAGCGCAGAACCAAGTGCTTCCTATCAGTAACAGGCTCAGTGATGCTGGAGTCATCGCCTCGGAGAGCTGACCTGGGACCGGCTGTTTGGGCTCATTAAGTGATATTCTTAGATAAAAAGATGGGGGTTATCGAGCTTTGTAGCTTTCCCTCCTGTTGTACGGTTATGTTACTTTGCGCTCTCGTGCTGCTCCCTGTTCGCGCAGAGATAACTTGTGCATCTTGCTTCACTTCAACTAAGATTCCGTTAAAAGCGCGAGCTGAGTCATTACAGCACAAACATCCTGATCACCAACCGTCACTACCAAGGTTCACTACCAGGATTAGTGCATCCGGTAGTCTCGCGACCACGGAGAATAATGGACACTGGGCGGACAGAGCTCAACTTTATTCTGAAGTACATGGAGACTTAGTCTCCCGGAGAGGCAGGCAGCTGCGCAGCTTTGCGCCCGAAAAGGACAGCAACAGTTTTAATAATGACAAAGGCGTAAAACTTAATTCATTCTTTTTTCAGAAGAATCTAATGTTAAAACGGAGAGAAAAACGCAGTAGGCAAATAGTGGCAGAATTTTCTGACAGCGATAAAGTAAACGGGGCGGAGAAGTTCCAGGGTGCGCCGGGTCCACGCTTTGATTTGCGGCGGACAGTGGCGGACGGACCGAGGAAAAGCGCGAGGCAGAGTGAGACGATCCTCGTAATCTCCACCTTTGCCCTTACCGGAGACTCGGCGCACAGTCAGGCCAGAGTGTTGTGGTCCGGAATCAACAGTAGTGTGAGTAAAGACTTGTTAACACTTTACCAAAGGTACCGTTCGGTTTATTCGTAATTCTAACATTTACACATAATTTTAACATTGCGTATTCGAATAATTGCTTACATTTCGCAGATGTACAGAGAGTGACGTGGATATGTTTTTAATTTTAATTTTGTATTAGGAAACCAGTTGTCAGATATGTGCTGTGTGTATACGCGCTGAGCATTTTTTAGATGGACAATACCAGAGGTGTGTGCGTGCGTGTGTGTGTGTGTGTGTGTGTGTGTGTGTGTGTGTGTACTTGCGTGCGTGCGTGCGTATGTGTGTGTATGTGCGTTTGCACAAACGCATGTTACCTTTTTTTGGCAAGTATGCGTGCGCTAATTTAACGCTTTGAGAGTTGTTTGGGGAGTGCATCTAAGCACAATGTCGTCAGGACTGTCACAGTATTAAACGGATCCACAAACTCAAACACATGACCACCCGATTTTTATGGCGTTATGTAAAATCTGGTCAATGAAGTACACCAAGGTTAATTAAATGTATTTGTGACACAAAAGAGAATGAAATCAATCTAAAGAATTATCCTCTAATGGAGCCCTCAGTCTGCTCAAGAGGACTGCCCTCGTATAATTTTGATTTGTTTGTTTGTTTGTTTGGTTTTGTTAGTTTGTTTCTAATAATATCAGTTACATGACAATTTCAAACGTTTATTTCAGGTGTTACCACAAGTACCTATTAATGAATTACAAGCATTAATAAGTATTTATTAGTTGATGTGTATATTGGAACTCCTGTAAGATTTAATTCCATTTCCTTCTCAGAAAGCCCCATGCTGTCCTTTATGTGTGTGTATAGGTAAGTAGGGTCACTGAGTATCTACAGCCTTTTCCTGTGATGGCACAAACATAACAGTGGTTCTGTCCAGTGGTGGCTGCTATTCAGAAATACCTTGCAACTGCAGTCCTTCCTCTGGGCTGTTATAAATGCTGGATTTTGTGAGAAATCAGAAAACCTTTGTAACTGTGGATGTAATAATCTGGATTCTAAAAGCACTGTCCATGGTTCTGATTTTTGGTTGTATCT
>JAOYMR010000010.1:8119843-8140740 GCA_025802075.1 Tenebrosternarchus preto | reverse complement strand
CTACACTGAAGGAACAGTCTGTCTGGGACACTACACTGAAGGAACAGGGTGTCTGGGACACTACACTGAAGGAACAGTCTGTCTGGGACACTACACTGAAGGAACAGGGTGTCTGGGACACTACACTGAAGGAACAGGGTCTCTGGTTCACTAAAGGAACAAGGTCCCTAAGGGCACTACACTGCAGGAACCGGGTTTCTGGGACACTACGCTGAAGGAAAAGGATGTCTGAGACACCATACTGAAGGAATAGGCTGTCTGGGACACTAAAGGAGCAGGGTCCTGAGGGCACTACACTGAAGGAACACAGTGTCTGAGACACTACGTTGAAGGAACAGGTTGTCTGTGGCACTACACTAAAGGAACACATTATCTGTAGTGCTTCAGTAAAAGGACAGGAAGACTGAGGAAATACGCTAAAAGAGCAGGGTGTCTGGTGCATTAAAATAAAGGTGGAGTTTTTTAGCCCAGTGTGATGTCATATTTGGCTGTATGCCTCAAACCAGCAGTTGCAGAATGAAAAGAAGAAACCTAACCGAGTGGCGATATACCGTGAAAAGCTGTATTGAGATCTGTTCAGCTTTCTGATTTGGCTGTGTATCTCTCTCTCTCTCTCTCTCTTTATGTGTTTGTGTGCTACATGCTTGTGTCACATATGTTGATTCTTCATTTATGTCCAAGCAGACAAATTTTTAAGGTGTCTATATAGTTTATGTGTGTATATATTTGTACATCTATTTGTGTTTATGTGTGTTTTTGAGTTCTTATAGTCTCAACACAGAGGCTACCTGAGAGATTTCAGACTTTCTTCCCTGCAGGGGTCAGGCTGCTTAGCTCAATCTTCTTGCATTCACAAAACTAAAAACAATCAACTGAAATCTATAAATAGAGTGATGATGAAAAAGCATCTGAATCATTCGGAGGTCCTGTCATGTTCTTTCACTCTGGTCCGATCAATAGTTTGCCTTCAGCGTATGCAGAGTTGACATTTTCTGAGAGTAGGGCTCCTGCCGAGTGTGAAATCCATTCCTACTGCAATTCTGTG
This sequence comes from Tenebrosternarchus preto, assembly GCA_025802075.1. NCBI lineage: Eukaryota > Metazoa > Chordata > Actinopteri > Gymnotiformes > Apteronotidae > Tenebrosternarchus > Tenebrosternarchus preto. The sequence goes on along the minus strand of JAOYMR010000010.1, from coordinate 8,139,695 downwards.
TTCATTGTCTAGACAGAATAAACCTGATGCAAATGAGAGTAAGGAGCTAAACCACTAGGGGGAAGTGTCTCTCTCAGGAGTGCAGTTTAAATTAAGGGTGGCTAAAGGAATTTAGCATTATTTTCCATCTGAACCTTAATTACAGATTATTCCTGTCTAGATACTGCTCTGCCAAAATTGAACACAAACACACACACACACACACACACACACACACACACACACACACACACACACACACAGTGTGAGAAAGTCATGTACACACATAAGCAAACACCCAGAAAAAAGGCTTGAATGCTAATGATAACTAACGCTATAACTACTGTGTGTGTGAGTGTGTGTGTGTGTGTGTGTGTGTGTGAGTGAATGGTGTGTCAGTGTGAAACAGTAGACTAAACAGTGGTTCCTTCGTGTGTGACTACTCTGATTAATGTTATTGTGTCTGTAGGAAATAAAAGAAGCATTTCGTACATTTTTGCATGAGGATAAAAGCTCTGTTTATACAGAGTGAGCTGTTTATCCCAGAGAGTGTTGCCCACTGAGAACTAAGCTCACAAAGCTAAAATGTTTCATACACACACACACAAAATTAGTTGTCCTCAGTTTACATAGAAATCTCTAACTTTGGTTGGCAGTCACTGTGCAATGCACACAATATATGAAGGCATGTATAATTTAGAACCTTGATTTAATTTCCCTTTATTAGTTTGACAAATATGGTTCCCTTTGAGGGCAATTTACTGTCTTGACAGATGTGCTTGTGAGAAATTCTCACATTTTTCTCTGTATCTCTTTGAAAACTGGAAGACCAAACAGATGTAGTCTTGGACCACATTTTTAATTAGCAAACAGAAATCTGTATACTGATCTGTCTTCAGAGGGATAAAAACATTTCTTCTTCACACGTATCTGTATTCAAAGAATAAAAAACTCTAACAGGGTCCAGGTCAGTCCATATACCTTTGATTAATTGGTTTTCTATTTCTAATCCTGAAATAGAAAAAAAAAAACTTACCAGTTCTGGATGCCATCTGTTCAATTGATTTTCTATTCTGAAATGAAAACAGAAATACAAAAATAAATTTGTATATATATTTTTTTGACTTATACTTGTAGGACACAGGAAATAAAAAAGATATTTTGTGCTGTTTACCTACTATGAATATTGAGTGCTTGGTTCAGTATGAAGAATTAAATTGATAGCTGATCAGAAAAGTCCAAAGGATGTCATTTTTATGTGGATTATCAAAAAGTAAACTGGAACTGGTCTGTAAAATGCTGTTTGGTGGGATTATTTAATGAGAGAATGGCTTCGCTTGTGTTATATAAAGATGTTATCGTGCAGATGCTAGAAAACAAATCTCACATGTGCAGAAATCTCATCTCACGTGTGCAGGAATCTCATCTCACGTGTGCAGGAATCTCATCTCACGTGTGCAGGAATCTCATCTCATGTGGCAGAGCCTGGTGTGCAGCGAGGATTACTGGGATTGAGTTTTAGGACCTTCTTTGTATATCATAACCACTTTAGGATGGGACAGGTATTTAAACCACCAATTCTTTTTATCAAGCAGAACTATAAATATCTTATAGGCAACAAGGTCACTTAATGTTTCTTTCAGTTAGCTAATTGTTCATTTTATTGTTTCATTAAATTGTTTCCTAAATGAGTGGTTTAGTTGAATGGTTATATCTAAAAAGTCGGTTTTGTCATAATTTTATTTTTTCCTCTGCCATCCTACTTTATTGTGTGAATTGCATGCATGTAAATATGTTTATTATTAGTAATACTAGCAGTAGTAGTAGTTGTTGTGACCCTGCAGCTCTGTGCACTACAAGAAAAGGGCAGGATGTTGAGCACAGAGGTTTTAAAGTCTTTGCTGGAGCTTTAGCTTCAAATCACATGAACAAGACTAACACTGATACCAGCGCTGTTCATCAAAACGGACAAAGACCGTCAAAGACACAGTGACATTCACACGCTTAAATACACAAACCCTTAAATACACACACCCTTAAATACACAAACCCTTGATGAGACACAGTTAAAATGAATAACAATAACGAACAATAATGAAACAAACACCACGCGTACAACACACATACCGGAGTACACACAGACGCACACACTCACACAGGGCTATGGGATGGAAAACACAGTGCAGATCCAGGATCAGCTCCTCCTTGAGGCAGGGTCTGCTCACGGCACTATGCCCCGCCTGCTAGGGGCGACACCGAGTGTGGCCACACCTACATGCTTTCCCTAGAACAAACAAAGACAGATGGCAGACAAAAAGGCACAGACACAATCACAGGTACAAACACTGGCACATTTACGGGCACTGGAACAAACAGAAATGGTAACACGGGGACAGACACAGAGACAGTAACGTTCAAACATATAGGAACCATGATGAGGACTTGGGTTAGGGGACCACCTGTCGGGATCCCCGCACCCCACAAGGGATGTGGACTTCATAATCCCCACGGCCACGGCGGTGAGGCAGCCAGCGTGGGCTGCTGGGTGCTCTCACTGGTGATGGGGCCCAGTCCATCGCAGAATGGGGCACTGTGGCACTCTGAGTCAGGGAGCCGTCTGTCCTCTGCGGCGTGCGAGCTGGTCTCTGGTCGACCCCAGTTCTGACTGGGCTTCACAGGGAAACGCTTGTCTTCCATGGCGTCCATCTCTGACTCCGTCCCCTCGGAGATCGAGGGCTCTCCCTCCCGGGCTTCCAGAGGAGGCCATCCCTCATCCTCAGACTCCCCAGCTTCTGGAGGACACTCCTCCTCCTCACTATAACTTGGGGGGGGGGGTCTCTGCAAACACCTGAGAATAGGGTGCCCACCCCTACCGGGATCCCTGGGCTTAGAGCAGAGGAGTCAGAATCTGGAGGAGCAGAGAATTTTAAAACGATTGAGGAGAGGGGGTGGGGTTGCCACGGTGCGCCTATTCCTCCTTTTCTAACCACCATGTTGCTTTTTGGTATCCTGATATAGGCGGTCGGTCTTTCTGTGACGCTGTAGTGTGCTGTGCACCACAGGAAAAGGGCAGGATGTCGAGCACAGAGGTTTTAAAGTCTTTACTGGAGCTTTAGCTTCAAAACACATGAACAAGACTAACACTGATACTAACGCTCTCCATCAAAACTAACACTGATACTAACGCTCTCCATCAAAACTAACACTGATACTAACGCTCTCCATCAAAACTAACACTGATACTAACGCTCTCCATCAAAACTAACACTGATACGAACACTCTCCATCAAAACTAACACTGATACTAACACTCTCCATCAAAACTAACAGATACTAACACTCTCCATCAAAACTAACACTGATACAAACACTCTCCATCAAAACTAACACTGATACTAACACTCTCAAACTTGGTAAAAAGACTCAACAGCTGAACCCAGACACAAAACTGCATTTATACTGATCATACTCATCTATCTACCACTTCTATACTTTTATCATCCCTCCATCCTCACTATTGGTTTTTATAACACCTTCATCATAAATAGAAGAACGTTAGATAGAACAACGTTATAAAATCAATGGGTTCCGATTGCATGTGTTATGACCGTGTGTTGTGATCATGTGTTATGACCATGTGTTGTGACCATGCGTTATGACCGTGTGTTATGACCATATGTTGTGACCGTGTGTTATGACCGTGTGTTATGACCATGTGTTATGACCATGTGTTATGACCGTGTCTCTACACAGGTCACACATGTCATACTTGTGACTGCATCTTATAAAGATGTTTTTTTATTTCTTGATGTTTTATTTCACACAAATGTCCTGTATTTTCTGATTGTATTCTAATAAATAATAAGGACATAGAAATTATTATAGTCATTATACCACAGCTAAAACAACAAATCTAACGGTGGCCTAAGACGTTTGCACAGTACTATAGTCACACATCTGTTACATTATGCAATAGGATTAAAACTTTTGATTTATGGGAAATTAACATATAAATCCTGCTATCAGCTTTCCTCATGTTTTGTGATAGTAAAATGAAAATATGTTAATGCTTTACCTAAAATATGTTGATGTTTTACTTAAAATCAGATTTGCTAATCTGTTCACTGCTCCTTAATGAAACTGTTCATTAGCTAATCAGCACTACAAAGAGCAGGTCATTAATAGGGAATATCTATACTTGGTAGGTTTACATTTCACATTTCAGGTTTACAAGTAATTTTTAGCTTTGAAAATTTCATGTATAATTTCGTATAATAATTCTTTATCAGTAATTGGGTATCAGTTCGGTATTAGTCAAATCTTCTTCCACGGAAAGTCTTTGAGAAGGTCCCTGCCTTCACCTGCCACCTAATCTACACTGCACTGGATCCCCATAACTGTCTCTCCCACAGGGGAGGTCCATGTAGCTCTTTTAGCTGTTTCCTTGTAGTTGTCTTCACAGGGTGGTGGGACTCTCCCTTAGAGATATGGTGAGGAGCTCAGCAATCAAGAAGAGGCTTGGAGTAGAGTTGCTGCTCCTCTGCATTGAGAGGTGCCAGCTGAGGTGGTTCGGCATCTGGTCTGGAAGTTCCCTGGACGCCATCCCCGGGGAGGTGTTCCAGGCATGCCCAACAGGGATGGAGGGATTATATCTCTCAGCTGTACTGGTAACACCTCGGTATCCTCCCCTGAAGAGCTGGAAGAAGTGGTAAAGGGAGGCCTGGGCTTCATTGCTTAGGTTGCTGCCCCTGTGACCCAGACCCAGATATGCAGTAGAAGATGAATGGATGGATTTTCTAGTACTCAGAGAGCTACAGAATACTAAAAAAATGAGGGAAAAAAAAACTCAGACAAAACCAAAACCAAACCACAGGAAATAAGCAGAAGCAACAAGTAAGATAATTAAAAATACAAATACAAATTGATCACTACAACTACCACTTCACAGCATAATAAACTAAGTATACATGAAAGTTAAAAAATAAATAAAATAAATTCAAGCAACAATACAAAAATGACATTTAAGTCTACTGGGTTTACAAAAATGACGTTTAAGTCTACTGGGTTTATATAAAAATAATTAAGATGTAAAATCAGAATTAGCTACATTAAAAATAAGTTTTCAGTAATTATCAAGTGTTGGGCCTATTTGTACATGTTCAGACAAGGGAGGTGGCACTGTAACTTCTCAAGACACCAGGCAGGTAGGCCAATAACACGTGTGGGGCAGTAGTCAGTGTAAAAGGCAATAAATGCATGCGCTACTCTTTTAGTATCATTCTGGGATAAAAAATGCTCTCAGCCTGGCAGTGCTGTGTAAGCAATAAACCAAAATTTTAGATACATTCTTAATAACATCAAACATCATGTGACTGTCAGTGAGGACAACAAAACTCCAAACAACCAAGCAAGCAACCAAAGTGCTTTCAGTGGAAAGGCTGATGTCCTGTGCTTTCTGTAATGCAGAGGCTGTGCCAATTAAAAGAACCACAGTCTTAGAACAATTCAATCTGAAAAAAAACAACACTGCATCTACAACTTCACTTCATTAAGACATAAGATATAAAATGCTGAACCACATGGATCAGACTGTGTAGCAGTATAAAACTGGATGTCATCTGCATAGAAATGAAAACCCAAACCACACTTCCTAATAATATGCCCAAGTGGTAGCAAATAAATACAAAAAAAAAAGAACAGGCCTACAGAACAAAGCTCTAAGGAATACTATGATGTACTGCAGCAGAATGCGATTTCATACCACTGATAAAAACTTGAACAGCTCAAGCACAGTGCCTAACATGCCAATCCGACTTTGCACAGCAATTTCATTTTGGATTAAAGCACAGATCTATTACTGTTTTACCTATAGCAGAATCTATTGCTGTAAGTAGCAACTGTTGATCATGCCTGAACAACATACATTCTTTGGATAATACTTCACCAAATACCTTTGAATAATCTCCCAGTGTTACAGGTAGATTACACTGAGCCAAAAACAACTCATAAATAAGAAGAAAACTATCGGCATTAAATACATGATAAATTAGCATGATATTATGGAACCAATATTGCAAAAAGAGAGGTATGCTTCAATAAGACATCTTTATTGTTCCATATAAAGTAACTATGTAGTGAGAAATTGTGCTTCAAAATTAAAGTCCATAAATGAAATAGAATTCCAAACTTCTTTGAGAAGTAGCAGACAGGGTGGTTGATACCAAATGAATCTTCTTGTAGGAGAACTGCACCCACTACCATGCCACAAGTGTCCACCTCCATCTTAACCATCTTAAAGAGCTACACAGAAGATTTTTCACAGAATCAAAAACATTTTTGACAGATTGGAGTCCACATGAAGGTATGATTTTTATGTAAGAGGGAGGTCAAAGGCAAAACATCTGAAATATTTTTACAGAAACAGCGATGGTAATCAGCCAGTCCCAAAAATCAGTGTAACTCACATTTTGTCTGAGGAACAGGAACCTTAACATCCTAGGGGCACACCTGTCCACAACCCACCATCTTACCAAGGTAATCATGCTTTTCCCCAAATTCACATTTCTCCAAATTTAAAACCAATGAAGCATCACCTAATGAATACCATCTCCAAAGTCATCACATGCTGTTCCCATGTCTTTGAATACACAACACGATCATCAAGGCAGGATTCACAATTCGATTCCCCTTTCAACACAATAGTCAGAAGCCTAATCCAAAAAGCATAACAGTATATTGTAAAAAAAAAAAAAAGCAGACATGTCTGATGCATGAGGTGTGAGAGGGGCCTGCCAATAACCTTTTATTAAATCCAATTTACTGACAAACTCTGCAGAATCTACTCTGATGACATAGTCTTCCATCCTGGGAAAAGGAAATCTGATTTATATCAGATTTCGGTACCAAGAGACAGGGAGAACACCTTGAGGTACTACTAGGTTTAGCGAGATTCTTGTCCAACAAATATTCTATTTCCTTATTCAGTAACACTCACTTCTGAGAACCCACATGATAGGGGTGTTGTCTAAGTGAAGAATAACCTTGTACATCAACATCATGTTTTAAAACTGACTTACAGGTAGGTACATCAACAAAAAGATGTGAACCGGTCAACCTGGATTAAGAGATCAGACTGAGCTGCTAAAGGCAAATGTGATAACTTGGTAGACAATTGTTGTAATGCTTCTGAATTTGGCAATTTAGCAGATTTTGATTTTGATAGATTCCTGAGTCACATTTAAGTTCTGTCTAGCTTTGACACAGGTGGCATTTAACCTTTCACGGAATGTTTTTGCAAACTTGTCCAAAGATGAGTTTGTCGAATTAGGAGTTAACCACTCCTCATAGAACAGATTAAGTGGACCACAAACTTGACAAAATGACCAAGATAACCAAGATATTTGGACTGAACCCCAAATGCTCGTGAACGCTATCTTGTATGGCAAACTGCAAAAAGTGGACACCCGCTTCCCAATCTTTACTAGCTGTAGAGGCTTGTTTTCAAGCAATAAGAGCAGAGCATGGTTTCACTAGAATGTTAAAAGTCTGATGAAATCACTCCTTGATTTTCAGGACGATATGCACTCGATACTTGGTGTGGAATTGACATTACCTGGACGAAAAGTATCAATGTAAAACTGGAACCATAATCAGACTGAAAATACTGAGTAATGCAAATGTGGTACCATATTTACAAGCGCCTTTACCACAGTTTTTGACTTCAGTGGACATAACAGAATTGCTTAAGGGAATCTAGTAGCTGTACACACAATGTTAACACAATTTCCTGTGCTAGTGTTTAGTCATTTAGCAATCTTTCTGTTGGTTTACCCATCACTAGAATGGGACACAAGGCAACAGCAGTGATGACTTGGTTTGGTTTTCCAACAAGTTCGCACATGTGACAAGATTGACAGTAATAGGCAACATCTGACTTTATAGCAGGCCAAAAGAAGTGCAACAAATGTGTAATAGTTCTGCCGATAGGCTTCTGGCACTAATTCATAAGCTTTCAAAATGGTAAATCATACCAAGTCATAATCCAAACCCTACCTTTAAATAAGGGCATACTTCCTGTGCTTTATCCACAAGTTTGCTTTGCAAAAGTAAAGAGCAAATGCTAGGCAGCTAGTGGAGTGTGGTAGCAATACGTTCAAAACAAGTCTACTTCATGTTCCTTAAACACTGGCATCAACCCAATATGACAACTTGCATGAAACACTGTTTTCTAAAACAGTAGGACCATCCATGTCAGTGGAAAAGTGAGGCTTTGGGACAGGATGTCTAACATGAGCGGCAGGGACTGGTGCCGGTGAGATCACTTCCTGAGGAAGAGACATAGGCTTTTCGAAGCCCGTGCTCATCCTCATTAAGGCAACCTCTATCAGCTTCTACCTGTAACCCCTGCATTCGGAGCAGTTCAGTCTCATGCTCTTGTATTTTGATCTCTAGCTCCAGCTCAAGCTCTTTTAGCTTTATATCCAATATAGGATCCCTCCCAAGAGGCAGAAACACACTAGGACGTATACTGATCCATCTGCCGAACCAGTCACAGCCTCCGCTGTTTCCAGGCTCTGGGCTAAGTCAACTGCAACACTTGAGGAACCGCCTCAACATGGGAGACTCCAGCACTGGCTAAATGTGCTTCCAACAGTTGCTTAATCTCTCCCTTGGCAGCAGAACGAGGCATGTCCACATCATAGAACTTGGCTAAGAAAATCAAGTCAATCTTATGCCACGTATCAAACTGTGTGATAGTGCAGCAAAATTGGCCAAATCAAAAGCAAACATCTTCTATGAAATTGTCCCCAAAAAGAGTGGAAAAAACACAGGCCAAAAAAATCCCACAGAACCCACAAAGGACAAGCCCCCAATTCTGTTATGGCCCATCTAGACAAAAACCCAAACAACTAAAGACTACACTATAGGGCAAGACTAAAAGAATTAAATACAATTCTACACTTTCAGACAAGAAACTGAAAACCCCAGTCCCAAATATGCACCACTCTGTACATTCCATAACAATACACAAACACCAAAATATAGACAGAGCTCACAACTACAAACTGCCTCTACAATGAATGAAGACATAGACAACTAGGAGTATGCACAGCTTAAGACTAGAGAAAACCACACTAAACCATGGCAAGCAAGAAGTTGGTGGAGATGAGCTGAGTGAGCGCAGTGAGCTGGCATCATCCTGCAGCAAGGATCCTTATATAGACCACAGAGATCACTTAGGGTAGGGCGGAGACAGTAATGAGACATACGAGCCATGCAGCAAGACCCAAATCCCGAACTGGACCTAGCCAATCAGGAGCACATCACAACAGCCTGGGAGCATAACACCAGAATAGATAATATTCCAAAAGAAGCAAGGGTTCTTAAATAACTAATCCAATTTGTTTTAAATGTATTATTCATTGTATAAAATGTATATTTTATATAAATAATATAAATATATTATTCATTCCAAAAATACAAGCCTTTCTTTTTCCTATCTTTTTCAGTTTACAATTATTTTCATAAGAATTGATAATAACTGTACTGTGTCTTGTTTCTCAAAGGAAGTTGAAGAGCATTTGGCCTATTTCTTTGTTTACTTTACTACCATAAACCACATTCATCTCAGTATAAAAGGAAATTACCCACAGTTTTGCTTATGAGAAGACCAGTGAGCCAACCTACCATTAGTTACATCAAACACACACACACACACACACACACACACGCACACACACACACACACACAGAAGAAAACATTTAATTCATTTATTAAAATAGTTACTCTTTTAAATACATGAATATGTCAAATTTTGCTACTTAAGTACAGTTTTTTCATATATTCTACACTTCTGTTAAAATCAGAATATCTGAACAAGTACTAATCTCGATAATATCACTGGATGGACCAGTGAGGGAGCAGAGAAGAGCATAGTGGGAACTCCCAGCATGCCGTATGCCTCTCCATAGACCTAATTTAGTTCAAATTTTATATTTTAAATTGTTGATCTGAGTAAGTTTTTGTGTCTTGTTTTCTTTTTAGTTTATTTGTATTTTAAAAGTAGTTGCAGTCATTTTCTGTTGTTGGTTATGCTTCCTCAATAAATGGGGAATTTCTATTGGTGTAACGATGTGTCTTGCTGAGTGCAAAGAGTAAAACAGGACACCAAAATGTTGCAAAGTGAAAGCGGTTTAGTTTTAACAGACACCAACGAAACAGCGACACTCTCAACAGTCGACAAACACTGGTGGAAACACACATGCTTAAATAGACATGGTCTAACAAGACATAGGTGACATACATTATTACAAACAAACATCAAAACAAAACAACCGACTCACAAAACATGGAAGAACATACACACACACACTGCGGGGATAGGAGAAACTGGAAATTGGACAATTGGAAGAAAATTGTGTTTTGCCTAGTTATTACCCCTCTCAGAGTATAGTACTCTAATTTAATGAACTACTGTCTGAGGTAAGATTATTAATTGTAAAACAATTAAAATGCAGTTGACTATGATTCTTGACTATTAAATTGACTATAAAATTAAGAAATTTCAGTTTTCCTCATTAACAAGTTTGATGTCAATTATACCTCGAAGAAATGTCGACAGTTTGGGCATTTTGTAGTTGACTGAATTTACCACTAGTTTAAAATTTATCCTTTGACCAAAGCCATGCGTGTGAACACTGATGAACAGCAAACATTTAAAACGTTATTTTTCCAGCCCTATTCTATTTTTAATTAGAGGATGGATACAGGGATATTAATAATTGCATATCAACACACTTTTATATATATTAGTATAAATATCATACAGTTTTAAGATTTTATTGGCTTTCTTCTGGTGCAGATAATCAATGCTAACATGCAAAGTGAAGGGCTTTGTGGAAGAATAGGTGACCTCACAGACCAACCACACTTCCAACCAATCACACTTCCCAATCAGCCATGCTTCCAACTAATCACACTTCCCAATCAACCATGCTTCCAACTAATCACACTTCCCAATCAACCACACTTCCCAATCAACCCTACTTCCAATCAATCACTCTTCCCAATCAAAACAATCAACCATATGCTCAGTAGTCACCTTAAACTGCCTTATGAGCTGAACCTTTGAGGTTTCTGTTTTTGTTTCATTGCAATTTAATTTCTGTAAAGAATTAAAAGAAATTTAATTGGATTTGGATTCGGAAATTTTATTTGGATATTTGAATCTGTTATTTCTGATAATAAAAACAAAAATGGCCCTTTTTTTAATTTTTTTGAGTTTTATTATTCCGGACAATGGAACATTTAAAAGAGTAAGTTATGTTAGGCAGCAAGTGAACAATCAGATCTTGAAGTTGATGTGTTGATGTGTTCATATCTTGAAGTGTAAGAATCTCAGCTACTTTGACTATTTTACTATTACTGGAAAAGAAAGTAATAGTAAACCCTAGGGTTAGGGTTTAACCCTAGGGTTTAACCCTAACCCTAGGGTTAGGGTTGAACCCTAACCATAACTATAGAAAATTATTAGCAAAAGTCACATTATTAACTCAAAATACATATTATCATAATATTGGTACAGTAGACATAAAAACTGCTCAGGCTTCAGTTTATCACTTCTATAACTAAACCTCAATATTTTATGTTGTTTTCCCCAGATAGCTGTAGATCAATAAACAGAACAACAGTATGCAACAACATTGACAATGCCCTGATGAGTAAAAACATCCGGTTTTAGAAATTCAAAATAGTGATGTGAAATGGGTGTAGCTCTTTTATTCAACAATTGCTTGTGAACAAAAGTGTGTTTGTTTGCTTTTTTACCTGTCCATTGTATTTTCCATATTTAAATTATGTAAATATATGCAGATGTGTGGCCCCTTTTCCCTCCAATGAGATGCAGTGGCTACAAAATTTATTATGTACTGCTACTCCATGCTGTGTCACTGTGGTGAATATTAATGTGCATTAATGGTTATGCAGATAAACTGTGTTTTTTTGTGTGATGTCTGAGATAAAGTGAGTGTCAGAACTGACCTGAAGTTGAGAGATGATTGTATGTGTGTTATTGGTCTTTGGAGACTGTATGTGTGTGTGTGTGTGTGTGTGTATGTGTTACTCATTGCTCTGTAGAGAGTCAGCCTGTCTCTGTCCTCTTAATTAAGGAGTGAGACAGAACAGGTCTGGCCTCCAGAGGGAGTGATGGATAGAGAGAAATGGAGAGATAGTGAATGGGAGAGTGGGGTGAGAGAGAAAGGGGAAAAGATGGAGGAAGGAATAAGGCAAAAATTACAAAGAGAGACGTGCCCCTAAATTTGGATACAGAACTACAACATGAACCTGGCGTAGCCCAGTTATGGCACACACCCGGATGTGACATCAGACAAAGTACAAAGTCATTGGAAACCAGGACCAATAGAGCAAGTTCTACTCTACAACAACACATGACAAAATGCAGTTATCGTGATAGCTTTGCTTAATTGTAATCTTTATATGTAACTAGGTGTTGGTGCAGTGATGGATTCCATCATAAGAAAATAGCAGTAATGTTTTAGTCATGAAGACTTTGTGTTGGTATATCATGGTAGAAGATCTCACTCTGTAATATTTCTATATAAATAGGGCCCAGAGTGACTGTTTATGGACATACAGTATAGTGCAAAAAAGGACTACAGAGCCCTGGGCTGGAGGAAAAGGACTACAGAACCCTGGGCTGGAGGGAAAGGACTACAAAACCCTGGGCTGGAGGGAAATGACTATAGAATCCTGGGCTGGTGGGAAAGGACTACAGAACCCTGGGCTGGGGGGAAATGACTACAAAACACTGAAGGCAAGAATTCATGCTGGTTTTCCCAGCATGAATCCAAGAGTAGTGGAACCAATAACAACTGCTGGTAGCACAAAGAAAACAAACAAAAGTCCCCCCCCCAAAGAAAAGGTTAAAAACATCAAAGAAAACCACCCACAATAATACAATAATAAATTCCAAGTTCCCAACAGAACCTTGGTTTGTGTGTATCAGGAGGAGGTTCATAAGCACCTTTCCCATGCCCCAAAATTAGATGACTAATCAGGAAGTGCACATAGGTTCGTTAATGAGTTAGCCAATATTGTTCTCTTAGCAATACTCTTCATGGGCTCCCCAGGTGTGAAAGAGCCAGAGGAGAAAAGGACAAAAGGTAATCATAACACACTTCTAAAGTGTTTATATTACCAGCTGGTCTTTGTCCTCTTCTACAGAGATTTTCTCATTAGATCCACCAGTTTTACCATCACTTCATGGCTTCAAATTGAGCTTTTTTCCTATGGCCATATATCACCACAAAGCTAAGAATCAAAAGACCACTAATATATTAAAAGAAGCACCCTAATAATTCTAAAGCACTAAGTGGGTTTGCCATGTACTGTCAAATTGGCTTGACCAATTGCTGTGAATGGATATCATCATTTGTGAGATCTGACAGTGTTATTTGTGTGAGTTAAATTTTCTTTTTGAAAACTGTAACCCACAAACCACACAGCTGTCACCTAGTCCTTTGTGGTAAAAAAATAGGCTATTTATATTGCTAATCATAAAAACAATACAGTAATGGCCTGCCATAGCTATGTTACCCAATGCTTCTTCAAAATGCATTTTGTTAGAATATATATTTTGAATTACGTTCCCTTCAATGTGTTCAACCAGAAAATTTTGCTGGCAAATATTACAGTTTCTTGTTGCCAGATATTTGCATCATCCACACATCTCACACATTGCAATCCGTCTACACGGCATTACCGGCCAATCAAGAACTGTCCTGTGTTTATTTGAACTCATATGATAAACTAGCAAGGACGACAATTTCCTGATGAAAAATCTCATTACTTCTTGATTTTTATAATTTCTAGCTAGCTAGCTAACTCTAGAGTTCCTACGAACCATTAATTCATTCATCTACTAAACCGCTTAATCCAGTTCAGGGTGATGGGGGTACGAAGCCTATCTCGACAGCACAGGACACAAGGCGGGAACCAACCCTGGGCAGGGCGCCAGTCCCTCACAGGCATATGTGCAACCACTCCCCCCCTCCATTCGCACCAGGTCAATTTAGAGACATCAATCGACCTTGGCAGTGTGGGAAGAAACCTTAGTACCCAGAGGAAACCCATGCAGGCACAGGAAGAATATGTAAACTCCTCCTACATTACATATAATATATAATATAATCTCTGAAATTTAAATGTAACTATATTTAATTTATAAACTATTAAAGAAGAGTTTTATTGGACAAACTGTATGTTAAGTGAACAGGTGATAAACACAGAAAAAAAAAAATCCAAACTTTTTTTGGAAGAAAAGACAAATACTGAAACACTGAGGCTAGAAGTGAAAACACAGAAATGCACATACTGACTGTTATGAGTGCTGGATTAAGGTAGCATGCCTTCTGCTTTCTGTCTTACATCACGTTTAAGCCCATTTTAGTCAAGAAACTAAAAGTTTCAAATCACATTTATTTTTTCATCTTTCTTCAAGTGGCTTTGCTAGTTGTTACATAAAACATTTATGCTATATTGCACTATGTCAAAAGATCTAAATAACGCAAATACATTTTAACTTGTGATATCAGTACCAGTTAGTCACAGTTGTAGTACAAACTTCATTAAAGTTCTTCCTGCTCACAACCCTAGGAGTGAGTTCTTGCAGGGTGCAAACAGACCTCTTGTTCTCTTGGGTTGTGGACTGAGTATACAAGGGAATAACAAGGGAAACAGACAATCAAAACAGCAGCACAGAATGACAAACACTCCCCACTTCTTCAGCCACACATTGGTAAATTGATCTTAGTCTGGATTAACAAGCACTGGAGAGGAGTTCCAGCCAGCTATAACTGCTGAGTCAGTGAAAAAACTGGTGCAACCTTTAAAACATTAAGCGTCTTTTAAAAAAGGCAAGTATACATCATTCCTAATGTTCAAACAGTAAAGATAAAGAAATGACATAAAGTATACAACCAGTAGACCAGTAAAATAATAATTGTGGAGGGAGGTTTTAATTAGAGAAGGAACCAGCTGTGATTGTTGGCACTGTAGAAAAGGAGATGACACTCAGTAACATCTCTGTGATGAGTACAGACTTTGCTTCATCTCACACACACACACACACACACACACAGAGGCACACTTGTCCCCTTTGCTAACCTACACACACAGCTCAGAACATCCTGGTCCTCTCTGAGAAAGCCAGAAACCCCAAAGGCGGGACTAAAGTGGTAGAGTGGTTAGACAGAACAGGTATCAGTAAGCTATTGGCATCCTGACTGCCTGATGGCTGATTTTAGACTGAGCAGGACTCTTTAGACAGAAGACTAGAGTCTTTATTACTACATGTAATATCTCTCAATCAAATTCCAAATCCGAAACTATTTTATGACAGTAGGAAGATTCCCAGACACCTGTTTGCTAAGGCTGCTGTTACAAAATCAGCAAGACTTTGTAAATGAAAAAGACTTTCATTTATAAATGAAGGTGATGGTATAGCAGTGCTTCCCTTGCAACCATCCAGAGTGTGACATACCTAAGAACAAACAGAAACATCCTGAAGGCAGTTTCACCTTCAGCTCCTTATACACACTACTTATACACACTATATACACACTTATACACACTCCTTATACACACTACTTAGCAGATCCTTGTGCGCATCTGAAAGCCTGTTTCTTATTTTTTAATTTTCTTCAGGTCCTTGGTGATCCATAGTTTGTTGATGGGAAAACAATTCACCCCCACGATCGAAACAATACTGTCTATGCAGAAACTGTAATAATCAGTGATACAGTCTGTTATTTTGTTGATGTCTTCACCAGTTGATTCACGCAAGACTACCCAGTCTGGTCTCAAAGCAGACACACAGAGCCTCCTCTGCCTCTGGTGACCATCTCCTGATTGCCTTAGGACCACAGAGTGATATGTGGGAGTCAGTAGAATCAGGTTGTGGTCCAATCTACCCAGTAGAGGAAAGGCAGATGAATTGTAAACATTATTGATGTTTGCCTACAGAAGATTCTGCATTCTGTTCTCCTTGGTTTTCTCAAATTGGTGGAATTTTGGCAAAGTGGCAGAGAGTAATACATGATTCAAATCCCATGAAATGATTACAAAAGAGTTCAGATGCTGAGTCTGACGTCATATGATAATGGAGAGTATGAAGTCACATGATAATGGAGAGTTTGAAGTCACATGATAATGGAGAGTCTGAAGTCACATGATAATGGAGAGTCTGAAGTCACATGATAATGGAGAGTATGAAGTCACATGATAATGGAGAGTATGAAGTCACATGCCACTTCCACACCAGCTGCAAGTGGAACATAAACAACAACAATAATGGCACTTATGACTTCCCTCTGCAGATAGTACAGACGTAAACCGATGACCAAGTTCAGCATTTAGGCAACAGTGATTCTCCGTCACAGTAAACATGTCTCAGATTACATCATCTCCTGTTCATGAACAGTGCAGCTCCTCCAACTTTCTTCTTTTTTCGAACTGTTCAGCATCTACTTTTGCGACCCTAAAGCTGGGAATCAAAATGTTGGAACCAAATTTTGGAGTAATCAGCGATTTCATCAGTGAACAGTGAGAACCAAGTTCATATGTTCTACAGCAATTGTACACAGCACTCCCTACACTGTGGAGGTGTAATATTAGTAAGTAGACACCTTAATAGTGATATATAAAGACCCACACTACCATTAACACATAAACACACACACAGACACACAAATAACCCTTCAGATCTTGGCACTGGGATGTCCGTTAACAGCATTGTAAAATATCTCAGTGAAAGCTTGGCACCAGTAAAAGTTGGCTGAAATGAAATTAAATTGTTTTTGGCTGATGTTTAACAGGAAAGGAGATTTTAACAGCCTCATAGCATCACTCTGTCCAATGTGCTGCAGTTATTTTCTCTCTTTTCTCTCTGACTTCTTTTCTTGCGTTTCTCCCTCTCAACTGTGTGTGAGAGAGAATGAGCAAGACAGAAACAGAAAGAGAGAGAGAGAGAGAGAGAGAGATCATCTAAGCTGATGCACACACTCTTTTTAAGTGTTGCTTGGATCATAACTCAGATTCTACAGTGTAAGGCCTTTAATTTGTACTCAATAACCTCTACTTCTAAAGCATGATGCAGTGTTTTCAAAGTTCTAAATATTAAACATTTGTAAGACAAATTTGTCATTGTAGTTGTAGCAGTTTGGCTCATGCCACTAGTGGACACCTAAGGAACTGGATGAGAGCTAAGCACTATTCAGAAATGGTGCTCTCTCCATGGAACACAGACTCTGTTGCTTGTACTCCTAGCATGTTTTATTCTAAATCACTCACTACTCACAATAGTGACAAGGATTTTACAAAAATAAACTCTAGCCTGTATTACTTTAAATTTGTCAATTAATCTTCCATCATAAACTAGGCACATCCTGTGTGATTTTGGAAATCCTGTTCTCTGGTGTCAGTTCACACAAAACATTTGAACCGTCAATCACGTCTGACTAAATTTATTAGTCAGTGCCACAATTTAAGGTTGTCTATCCACAATGTTCTCTGGAAACTGAAATTGTTTGAATCGTCTAAACTAAAGTATAATATTTACACTACCATAGTTACAATGAATGCTTCACACCCGGCCAGTGACATCTTGGCAATTTCTCATGTTTGAACAACGGCAAGTGCCAAACCAAATTCCCACGGCAACATGCCAGTGTGCTTCCATGCTTTATTTTAGCCAGTATGTTCCATGATAGGTCATATATGTTTGGATTGGAAAGTCAATGCAACACTCCAGGGGCCTGTGATGCAGCCATCTGACCTAGGGGCCCCAAACTAGTCTTGTATAAAATAGGCCTAAGGGAGACAGTATATAATGAGTTTGGAGGCTCTAAAACATCAAAAGGTCAAAAGGTCATTCTTCTGCATCCCTTTCAACAGGCTGATAAAAGGCTGAACACAATTGTATCTGAAGGTCATGACAGTGTATGTGGTCTGCTTTGTGTATTGATCATTTTTTTCCACAAAGATTTAGGTTGTAATATGACCAAAGTGGTCAGAGCTCATACAGCAGTCCTAAGTCTTAAGATCAAACTGCACATCGGGGGACTGTGACGAACCGACCTGAAAAAGCATAACTATAGCTAAAAAGGCCCAGCAACGTCAAAGACAGACAAGGCCTCAAGCAAATTAGGCCTTTAAATAAGGACAAACATAAATACATAATGATCCTCAGGTGGCGAGCTAATCGATGAATAATGCCCACCACCCGAGGAAAGCATGGTCAAAACAACATACACTTGAAAACAAAAACAAAACTGTCTATGTGCTTCACTGTTGCCACTACCGGAGAACACCAGTAGGGGGGGCTTTGTATCGCGACGCAAATGTTCTGACCTGCCTACTTGTCCTTCATTCCCATTAAGTCCAAAAGGCAAAAACAATAACAGACATTTCTCTAGCTTTAATATATTTTATATTAGTTCAGTGATACGCATTAAAACGTAGTAACTAATTTTCCATGTCCATTTATCTAGATAATGCTATTCGGTCATGGTGCTGTCACATAATATAAAGAAATGTGTTCATCTTACTGTCACATAACATGAGGAAAGCTAATGCTGGGATTTGTATGTTAATTTCTCAATCCAAAAGTCTTAATCCTATTGCATAATGTAATGGATATGTGACCACAGTATTGTGCAAAGTCTTAGACCACCATTATATTTGTTGTTTTAGCAATAGTATAATGACCATATATAATTATTACTCAGTCTGCTTATTATTTAGTACAATACAACCAGAAAATACTATAAGTTAAAACAAAAACAGAAAAAATATAGAACAATATAGAATATATATTTCTAGGATACAGTTGGGATACAATATTTAAAGGAGTATATAGTGTGACCTCCCCTTACACTTGAGCAATAGCAGGAACCTGGCTCTCTTAAAGTCTCTTAAAGTCTATAGTATACTGGAAGATGACTTCAGAAAACTTGCACAGTCTGTCCAAGAGTTCAGTGTGCTTAGTACAAAAAAGGAGTTCACACTAAACACTGACTTTTTGCACTAGAAGCCATTTTGTTCTTAAAATTGTGTCTTTTTACATTGTGTATATCTTTCCTGTATTTTCTGTTTGTATCTTAATAATACAAATAATTATACATCCTCATTATACCATTGCTAAAACAACAAACAATGGTGGCCTAAGACAGTTGCACAGTACTGTACCTGGTGATATACACAGTACTATATGTCAGGAAACACACCCCCCCCCAATTATGTGATTATATCACAAATAGAAGCGAGACAACGTTGGAAATGATGTCCCATGAAGCCAAAGTACAGCCTGATCCAGAAGTTTAGTCACATATGACTAAAATGAGCAGGACTGAGCCTTATATATTTATAGAGGAAATCCAGAACACAAAGTGTGTTTTGGCAAGTAAAACAGATCATTTCTTCACTTCCCAACAGAGTACACAAGAAGTCCTTCTTTATCCAGTGAGCATGCACTTGGACACTGCCATAATGTGCCTTATTTATTGTTGTATTATTCACAGTTATGGAAGTTACTTGTTGTTACATTCAATTTTTGTGTGTTTAATTTTATCAATATTTAATATAATATGTAGTATTTAATATTACAAAATCAAACTCAACACTAAATGTGTTGTAACAATAAGTAATGTTCATAATTATGAATAGCTCATATTCATATGCTCTATGTTTTTTTTATGTCTTGAACAGAAATTTTTATTCATGTAATAAAATTGGGGGGGGGGGTGTAATATTAAATATATTTAAATTTTTTTAAAATATTTATTAATTTGTATTTTA
>JAOYMR010000010.1:8081008-8096283 GCA_025802075.1 Tenebrosternarchus preto | reverse complement strand
GGGGGGGGGGGGGGGCCCGCCGGGGGGGGGGGGCGGGGGCCGGCCCCGCCCCCCCGGGGGCCCCCGGGGGGGGCCGGCGCGCTGGGGCCGGGGGCGGGGGGGGTGGATGTCCCCTACTTGGAGGTGGAGGTGGAGGAGCCCCCATGCCTTGTCTGGAGGGTGGAGGAGGAGGAGGTGCAGAGGCTGGGGCCCTGGAGGGTGGAGGGGGTGGTGGGGCCCCTCGTCCCCGGGCAGGTGGTGGAGGAGGAGGAGGTCCAGAGGTGTGCGGAGGGGGTGGGGGAGGGGGACCACCTCGTGATGGAGGAGGTGGAGGAGCTGAGAGAGAAAAAAAGAGCAAAAGGATTACTAAAAAAAACAGGCGCTCATTGCTGTTTTTGTTTGTATAAGTCAATTTTTTTACACAATTAACACAAAAGGCACAAAACACAAAAAAGCCAGTGCAAATATTTGTTACCAGGGAGCTAACCACAGGGAGCTGCTGAAAAAAATAAATCAGACCAAACTGGTCATCCAGACCTTTTAACTCAATTTCTTTTAGAATTCTACAGGCTTTCTACTTCCTGTACTTACAGCTGAACTTTGGTCTAGCGACATCCTTCAACACTGCTCTAAAGACACTTTTTCTTAATTCATTCTGTCAAGTCAAGATCATAATTTCCTCGATTAACTTCTTACTGGATCACGCGCTACTATACAAATTTATTTTACATTGGTTTTACATCAGTGTGGAAAAAGGGACAGGCATAGAAGCACAGGCAGTTCTGTTCACTCATTAGGGAAATATCTGGTTTCATTCAAACACAGTACACAAATCCACTCCAAAACACTGCACACCAGATCACACCAGATCTCCCGTCAGGTCAAACATCTAGAACATGCCAAACAGACTGAGAGTTTAGTTGGCAAGAGCAAGAAAGGGCTGCACCTACCACTACATCTGGGGGGACCTAAAGGCAGATCACACACACGTGTCAAACATGAAACAAGGAGCACGTCTACAGTAGAGAGTATGCTTTTTCCACTGAATTGTCTAACGTTTTATAGGACAGTGTTATCATGGATGGGAGTTTTGACAACCTTTGGTAAAAGACCCTTTACACAATAGATCTGTTATCAGATGTTCACTATGATACTATTTTGACACTATTTTATTTACTGCTATTTATAAATCAGCAACCGCTGTAATAGTTTTTATCACTACCCACAACAAAACATACCTGGTCTTTTGTTCTAGTTTTAGATTTTTAAGTATCTTATATTTTTCTTATATTTACTTTTGTATATATAGATTGTTTTTTATATTTCCATACATCTCTCTGTTCTGTCCTCTGCACTGCTGTAACACTACAAATTTCCCCATTGCGGGATTAATAAAGGATTATCTTATCTTATCTTATACCTAGTTATCAGAAACTTTTAATTAGGGACTGGCTGAAGTAGTATTGATTTGGTTGTTATGGGGTGGATGATTTCCAATTTATCTCGGTTCTTGAGTCCTTTATACATTTAAGGTACGTTTATCACAACTGAATTAAATTCTCAATTAAATACTATTTTATAATTAATAAATTACAGACTAGATAACAAGCTTGCCAAATCAGCAGTCATATCTCTCATTTTACAAGCCGTTTTATCTACTCAGTGCCCCTCTCCTACGAACATAACCAATGCCTTTGCTAACATAAGTAAGTTTGTTGGACTAAAATATGTTTTTGGTAGGTTAGATGTTCATATGTCGTTCACTTTAAAATGTATGCATTGCGAGAACATTGTCTTCTGCATGACAGAGCTTGTTTTTACTAATATTCATCCAATTTCTACTGATAGCTCCATACAGACACACTCAAAGAAACTGACTCTCAGTGAAAAATGTTTGCCACTCAAGTGTTTGGAAAAATGCTGGGTAATTATGAATGGAGTACCTTTACTGAATTCTCATGGTGCTAAATGTTTGTTTTCGTGTTGTTGTACTCAACAATCCAGGTTAAATTGTAAAATGATATGGCTTTTGTACGGTCCTCCCCTCCCTCCCAAAATATTATAATGGAGCACGGAAACATTTTACTTGGATACATGCTCGATTTAATTGGGTTTAGTAACACCCCTGCCTGTGTGACTGTGGATTTGTTATAATAATAAATAATACTTAAAAAGGTCACCATCGGGTTAGCGTATCAGGATAATGACAGAGTATCAGCCTCTGTGGTCTGGAATCTAGTGCTGGAATTTCACAAATGGGAGAGAGGCTTATGAATCATTTAACTCTTATTTCTTTGGTCTACATTTGCTTTTAACTATACAATGGGTGATCAACCTGCACAGGGGTTCTGTTAGCAAGAGAGACTGCTTACCTTGTCTCCGCAGTTCATTCTTGACAGCTTCCACACCTCCCTTTTTCTCAATGAAGTCATAGATGACTTTAGATGTTTCCTTGTCCTTGAGCTGTGCTTCAGAGATGCCACACATGTCAAACAAGTTCTTCAGCTCTGGGTCCAGGTTATTGAGCTGAAAGTGAGAATGATTAAGTCAGAAGAGCCTTTCATATCAAATTAAAAGAAGTCATACCAAACAAGATATAATGGAACCAGTGTCCATGTGTTTGAGTTTTATCTTGCTTTTCTCCACAAATACCATGCGCACACTGAACAAATATGAAATTGCAACGTCAGAATTTTTTTTGTATTTCTTACAGTGACAAAAACTAAATGCAAATGTAGAAATGACAGGATTTAGCCCAGGTTAAGAACTCTGTAGTGAAATGGTAGGTGAGACTTTTAACACAACATTTAACCAGCATGTGAAAAACGCTAATATTAATAATTAGTATTACACTTATTAATTCAAATTATTTTAAAGATGCATCATATTTTTCCATAATGTTTGACACACTGTAGAATGCAGATTCTAAATTCATAATGTAAAGCACACACAATACGTAATATGCAAAGCACAGCTTGCAATAAATATGTGGTGAATATAAATATGACTGGGAGACATTTGTTGAACAGGATGAAAAGCTGCATAACTGCATCAGATGCCTGAGCCCAGCTTGGACGAACACAAGGCCATTCATGCTTTATCATGCCACTGCCACACAGGTCAACATTGTGCTGTGGAGGGCTACTTCAGCATGGATGCATGTGAGGGTGCAAAGCGTAAGTGACAGAGCAAGGCCTTGTTGTAGTACTCACATCGAAGCCTGTGTTGGGATCCCAGCCTACATGACCAATGTGCCTGGTAAGAGACAAGTGACAATCCAAGTTAATACACAGACACAGTAAGACTGATACAGATGAAAAAGGCACTACTAGAGCAAGGGGGGGGTGGGGGCATTTTAATATAAATAAAAATAAATAAACAAACGGTGGCAAGGTGTCTATAAAGCTAATCACATATGTGACTTTTTGCTTGCAAAATGTAGTATATTAATTCCTTGGATGGGAATGCTTAGATGGGAATTTTTGCTCCTATGCATGCGCTTAGCACTGCTGTAGCCAGCCTTCGCCAGCATCAGGGCAACAGTAGCCGTGGAAACAGCAAAAGCTAGCAGTCTGGAGGTCTTTTCACCATCAACCTGATCACGCCCAGCTGACAAGCCATGTGATCCTCCAGAGCAATATGCAATACATACGAGGTATTAGTGTCCAACCCCCAATAAATAAATAAATAAATAAATTTCTATACAAGGGAAAAAAAAAGAGGGTATGCAATGCCATTTCAGAAGACAGATGCATCCACATTAGAGACAGATGGGTCTTTTGCAATTATTAATGCGAATCACTAAGATAGGCTGACTAGAGCAAAAACCAAGAATTAATCTTGCAACGTGAGGCGCACACTGTGTGAACGTAGAGTCTAAAAGACTTACTGGAAGTTGCTCGGAGTCCCAATGTCAGCCTTTGTGAGTTTCTTCCTCTTGCCTTTCACCTTTTTCTCCTTCTTGTTAAGGCTACTGTGAACCATGTTGTTCATGTGGGAATTATTGTGGAAGCGCACATTGTTGATCTCTGGATTCTTGATGTCCACTGTCGCCATTGGCAACGTGGGGCCTGGACACAGCGCACACACACATATATATTCATAAAATAAACACCAAAAACAAACAAAAAAAAAATTCACAAAAAAAAGGTTTGGTATCAAAAGCCTCTGAATCACAATTCTGTACAATTCAGCTATATTCCTAAGCATACAGTGAGTACTGCTTGCTAGTTGAGCTCTCGTAGTTCGTTTCCACAAACAGCTTATTCTTTCCATTGAAACACTGAGGGGGTGTTCCACAAGCCATCCACAACAAACAGGGTTTCACATGCATGCCTACAAATTCTAAAGTACTGAAATTCTATTCAAGTTTAAAACTACCGTATATTGGAGTGAATTCAGTACCATGGTTCTTGTATAAAAATGAGAAAAAGAGCAATGCAATTGCCAAAAAGTGGGTTTGTAATATAAAACATGGTTAAGGTCCAGTTTATAAAGCAAAAAACAAAAGCAAAAAAAAAAGTAACAGTGAATAATATAGTTTATTCTTTTTGAAGCAACATGGATTAGCATCACAAAATACCTTTATTGAACTATTCTTCAAATGAATTATGGAACAAACAATGCCCTGAAGCAAACTGACCTTCACAACCACAAGTTAAAAACTTTAAACACCACGAATCACAGCCTTGTGGTTTTACTATGGGAGGGGAGGGGCAAACATATCAGCAAACATATCGTTGAATTGCAGGTTTTTGTGTGTGGAATGTAGAAAAGCCTGTTGGGGGCCCAGGTTTCACCTTGAGTACAGGTATGACGTTTCTGAAGTGGGTATCAAGTATATTTCATGGGCAGAAAATGTATGACCTTTGACATGCAGCACACAGCCAGCTATTTGAGAACATTTGTAGAGATGCTTAGCGTTAACACAGAAGAGAGCTATACCGTGTATAACTCATGCTTACAGCTACCGAGTTATGCCCTGGATGACAAACTTGGTTTGTATCCATGACAGGAGGCTGAACTGAACCATTTCAGTGAATAAGATCTAATAATATTACTGTCCATCCAATCACTGTTTAGGAAGTATAAAGGAAAATGGTGCAAAGTATAACAGAGTTCAAAATGAAAACTGGGGCTTCAGTAAAACATCAGTGGTCCACTGTCCAGGTTTCAGGGCCCACTAAGAAATTTGTTTCCTTCTTCTTTGAAGAAACCAAAGACGCTCAGTATTTCTTTAGACATCAGCGGATAGAGGTCACCACTTACTGAGCTAGTCCGTATTCATTTTCATACCTCTGCCACACACATTCCTCAGCAGAAACCTCATTATACACATACTGTTCTGAAAATAATCCAAAGCCTTTACACAAGCCACTGTCCCGGCTGGGGAGTACCAGTTCACCAGTGAATTTGAGTGTGACAACCACATTATTTATCGTGCTGAACTGACGGTGTATTGGATTGACTGAATGATGCGTGGCCACATCCCTGCTGCACCCTTGCACGTCACTCAACTTGCTTCTCACAACCTCTAGCACCATTTCTCTTTGACGGCGAACAGCTCACAGCCTTTTCAGTGAACACACTTCCTGCAGGCATGCAGGCTGCACTGTCGAGATGAGCCTGTGGCTCACACACGTGCAGTGCGGCGTTACTCTGGGCGAGAGATTTTCAGATGGAGCACAGTGCAATACATCATCTTAAACCAGCATAAAGAGAACTTTCAAATACACTACTAAAACTGCCAGATAATCATATGTTAAACGACACGCTAGCAGGGCGAGCAGGATTAGCTCTAGGAAGCACTATGATAGCTGCGATGGTCCAGTGCGTCCCAAGTCCTTTTGGAACTGGTCTTCACAAGTCCACATTGACAAGTGTACACTTTTCAGTGTGTGTTGACGCTTGCCCACACTTTTTGTATGTCTGAGCAAGACTGCGTTCATTCTCATGCCACACACTCCTCATCAGAATCGTCCATATAACCCTGAGCTTGTCATACTGAAAACCGCAAACATACCACAAACACTGTACGTATACACAAACACAGAATGTGTGCAAGCACAACACAGAGGGCACACACACACGATGCAGCTACTACACCTCCCCACCATACATGCACGCACGCGCACGCACACACACACACACACACACACACAGCACCTTTACAGCAAGTACAGTAACGTCAGTTATTCAAGATAGTTTGTTCTACACAAGGCACAATCTAAACAGTGTGGAGAATCTCACTATGGGTTTTTTTTTTTTGTGGAAGTTTTGTGTAATTGCATATTTGTACCAGTCTTTTGTTGGAGGTGCACCAAACACCATTCTAGTGCAGTGATGTTATTGTGGTAATATTTAACAGCAACACCAATTATTCCCAATAAAAACAGCAATCATAGCAATTATCTATTAGTCGATAAGTTTTATTGAGACAACCACATATAAAGTTAACTGCTAGTTAAGACTTTTTTTTTTTTTTTTTAAATCTACAGCAAAATGTAACGTGCACTGAGACTGTAAGCTTGCACTGTAACGTGCAAGCCTGTAACGTGCAAGCCTATTTCCTACCTTTGTTTCTATTCTTTTAAAGAGTGTTACTGGTAAGTTGCCACTATTATAGCAGCAATAAACAGACCATCACTCATTAGGATTGCAGCAAAATATTATAGCATACTAGACAATGTATGATAGAGTAATTTTTAAAGCACATTTTTCCTTTAACGTACAGGTTTGTGTCTTTCCTGTGAACACTAATCCAGGTCAGGTACAATCCATGTACAGCATGGTTGTGTGTAACTGTGCCCTCATTCAGCAAGAAGGCACTCACATAACATTTTTCATGTAGGTGAATTTTCTAAGCATTCTTGTCTTTGTGCTAGCATAGTCACAACCAATCAGCTGGAATGGCAAGTAACTGATCATTGAATGTAAGTACCAGTACACATACCATTTGGTGGGTCGCGCCTTTTTTCTGCAAAAACAAAATTAACATTGTTAAAATAACCCGGTCCAACTCATATAATATAATATATATATATAGTAAGAGAGAGCAAATTCCAGAAAGAGGATTAAAGGTTGGTCTTAATGTGGGTTTTTTTGTGAGGTTAGTTTGTCAAGGATCAGCCTGAGAGAGACCAACTGAGAGCTGAAGATGAGGTGTCACAACACCCTGAGCCTCTGCTCTCTTCCTGTGGCGAATGACCTGAGCACAGAGCACTGACTGCAGTGTATATAGAGAGAGCTGCTTTAACCTTTCAGCTCATATTCTGACATCAATACTGCAGCACATTTACCAAGCAATATCAGGTGCCGCCTCCAATCTAAATATATAAGCCAAAGGAATTACTGTGCTAATACAATAAGATGGCATTGTTTTATAGGAATAAAGTCTAGTATACATGAAAACAAAAGAGCATTTTCAATGACATCAAAGTGTCCTGCACCCAAGTCCGAGGAGGCAGCCAGTTTTAGTGCAAACTATACAGAGACAGGGGAAGGGGAAACAAGGATGAGTGATGGTAAGTACTAGGATCCCTCTAAAAGTCTGTCCACACAGAGGAAAAAAAAAAAACCTCAAACTTCAAAGCTCAGCATGCAGAAGGAGTAGGAAGCACTGGACTCGAGCCAGAGGAGAAAGGGAGCAGTGAGTGTGTATGACGGGATCAGAGAGGAGAAGCAAGAAGGCCATCAGGCCATTTCTACACAGTCTACAGGGAAAGCACTACCGTCCTACTACAAGAAGAGAGACAAGAGTGAAGAGTCAAAGTGTGAATTGAATAAAGAGAATAATGAATTAAATCATATGTTAACAGGTAATAATGTGTGTAAAAATAAATTGTGAAAATGTAATCAAAGTTCAGAGATTGTGTGTTTAAATATGAAGCTACGTATAAAGCAATAGACAAGGTCTAATCACACCACGTGAAGCCGAACCGAGGCAGAAAGGAGAGGAAGCAGAAATGGAAAACGAGGCCAAATGAAAGCGAGCGACTGGCCCACTCACCCGTCCTCTTCTGTCGTCTGCTGAGCAGCTCGTTAAGCGCAGTGCGGAATCGTTTCGCTTCCTCTTCACTGGCAAAATTCAAGCCGATCTGGCAAGACTGAAACAGCAGAACACAGTCGGACTGTCCGTATTCAGAGCTGGAGGTGCACAATCTTACACCACAGGTGATTAGCAATCACTTTGGGGGGGGGAAATGGATGGATGGATGGAAAAAGATATTAAAAATAAATAAAACAAATAGCTATGCCTACATGTGTATGTACACACACTATAAGTACATTTGATGCAAAGCTTGTTCACTAGTTGAAGCAAATGTTTAGAGAACAGGTGCAATTGTTAATATGAAAGATCCTTTTTAACAGATGCAATTGTTAAATGTGTGGAAGAACACATTTAAATTTCCCCCAAAAAACAATCATGCCTCATAAAATCAATAATACCATGACAGGACCAAAGAGCTTTGCCCAGTCCTCAGTGTGTGTTAATGTTTTTACCCTTGTTTAAACCTCATTTCTTATGTATATATGCACATGAACACGTGTGCACACATGCATGCATACACACATTCTCCCTCTGTTTCTGTGTGTGATTAATCACAAAGACGTGACATATGTCTTGTGATGTTATCTGAACTGAAGTACTACGAAAGAAAAGAGAAGCCTTCACTTTTATAAGTCACAAGAACTTATATTATACTTATAATAATATTTTAATTTTTTCCAATTAATCTAGTAAGTGCCACTAAAAATTTATTCATTGAAGCCTTTGCATGATAAGAAAAAAGGACTTACATCTCCTGCGAATGCAATAAAGTATGATCTTGAACTATTGCTTGTAAAGTTATTGTAGAGCTCCTGCTCAAACTTAGTTTTTCCATCCTGGAAAAAAAAAAGTGACAAAGTCAGCAAACATGTTTGTTCTCCATCTCTATGCTTCTACGCTCATGTTTAATTCATCATCAGAATAATCTGATCCAATCATAAAACCTGAGGAAAGGGGTTCTTTTTCAGCTGCCTCACCTTGATATCAAACACACGGATGAAATAAGACCTCTGAGGGTTGTCTTTCACCAAGCAAGCCACACCACAGCATCGTTTGGTCCAGGATGGGCCCCGGTCAGCTGCATACACCTGAACCACTGCTGAGCACAGAGTCTGCCAAAACAGAACCAGACTTTTCAGTCACAAACAAACAAACAAACTGGAAAGTCTGTCTAAACAGACAGTTAAGACAAAGTATTTTTCTATATATACATTTCTAAAAACAACCAGCATGGCACATTAGAATACATCATTACTGTTATTGAGCTGCATTAAGTTACCAACAGAGAGACTAGCTTGTTCATAAGATGAACAAAAGTTAGTCATGTAATAGAACAGAGAGTTACATCGATTTAGAGTGTGTACTGATCAAGTCCAACAATCGAATGAACATCGGAAGCTACTACACGACTCAAATCCAATTTTGATGTGAGAAAAGAATGCTGGTCCATTGTTACATGGTGATTTGAATTAGATATGAGGCTAGATATGTCATGTTAAGTTGTCTGGGTACTTTACAAGTGTTTCTCCTAACCTCTAATTATTATATCAGATATTAGATGCTAGCGACAGTACTGTTGTGACAGTAACATTATGCATCAAAAAACAAGATACAGCCTAAATTTCAAGAGGGGCATGCCTCTCTAACAAACAAAACATTTAATTAGACTAACTAAAATGGTATACAAATTGTAAATTTGGGGGTTTTGTGGGCTTTAATGAGAATTTCAGGCCTGTAAAAATAATTAAACTGCAACCACAAATACGATTTCCTTAAAAAACATCTAACCAAATCTGCAAATTAAACACCAAATTATTACAAACCTACCCATCACTGTCTAGGTGGGTTTTGAGAGACCCTAATGCTACATCCATGTGACAGAGAGGAGCAGTCAGCGCTACTCCAGGACACGGGTTACCAAAGGAAAAAATAGGCCAGTTTCTTGGCAATACCGTCAAAGGGAGAACAGCCAAGATCTTAGAGAAGATGAAATATTTTCCATGGACAAACCTATTTGCTTACACACACATTTAGGAGACATGTGGGCACACACACAATGACAAACACACTCACAAAAGTCTAAATGTTTAACAGCACCTACAGTGCTGATGAAGTTTGTTGGAGCAAAAGCCATGTCAATCTATGGCATAAAAGGCAGTTAATGCAAATTAGTAAGAAAAGTAACACGCAAGGCTGCCACATCACTATCAGTGGTATCAGTAAATTATATTCCTTCAATTCAAAAGAGAAAAACAGCTTCCTGATGCTGAAAAACTATTCTCAGTCTTAGAATATTCAGACTAAAACAAATGTCACATATACTTCAGTGAGGCCCAGGGAACCAAAACATACAAAATAACACACGTATAAAGCATTTCCAAAGTCCTGTTGTGGAGAAGGAATTCACCAGGTCCAAAGAGATTTAGCCCATTTCCGCATTTTACAGCATAAATATGAAGTTTTTCTATAAATGAATAACTTTTTGAATGTTAAAGCATTACTGCTAGGCTGTGAAACACAAACATACAAAATGCCTTAAAATCTTGATCATTTCCTTATCTTTATTTGCAGGAGAAACAACTAACATGGGCAAAACTTGTGTCCGAGTGAGATTTCAGCTTGTTTTATTTTTTTTTTTAACTAATCTAGCTGCAGCTTGTGCTATTTAAAGCTGTAGGTTGAGACTATTGGGAAATCTGATCACAGATCAGCATAGCCTCAGCACTCTTATTCATTCAGGGACAAAAACTCAGAGTAGAGGAGATCAGTTCACTTCCTGTCTGTAAAGACTGCTGATTGTGCACAACAGTCCCTGTTTTGCCCCTCTCTCCACCCTCCCTCCTTCCCTCCCTCCCTCCCTCCTTCCCCCATCATGCCATCACTCCTTTACCATTACTGCTCTCATCCATCCCCCAGTCCCTTCTGCCCACAACTGTTCTGTTGTTTTCCTCTTCTCTGTTGCAGGGCTCTGAATGGTTTGGATAAAGAGGCAGACCTTGTGCATATCGAGGCTCAGACTGACAGCGGACGTTAGTGCCCCCTTCTCTTTATTTATCTCCCTTTTTCTGGATTTTTTAACAATGTGTATCTTTCTACATCACAAAAAACAAAATTATTGACAGAATATAAATCTGTAGCAATGCTGATCTTTGTGAGTGTGAGTTTCAAGATTGGATCAACAAATTTAGCTTATGCAATCATTCAAACATACACACACACACACATAACTAAACTTAATCACATACCTTCATTCACTCGCTCACACACCCTCATTCACTCACTCACTCACATAAACACTCTCTCACACATTCACCTTCATTCACATACACCCACACTCACTCATTAAGCCGTATTCCACCTTTGGCAAAAGCAGTGCTCACCATTAACTATCCCTTTAAGAAGACCCATAAAACATGACAAAGCTAACAATATAATTTTTGTACCAAAAACCAGAGCAGATGTCATAGTTCTGCTTTTTTTTTTTAACAGTTTCTGTCTATACATTTTGAACAAGCAATACATTCATATTAGTCAGAGTTTATTTATCACTCTACACTTCTCCTTCCCAATGGCAATCAAAACTCTGTAAACCAATCAAAACACTGCAGGCAAAATCAAATACAACGTACAGGTGGAAGACATATTAGTGGTGAGTCTAAAGCAATAGGAATGTCTGGTTCTGGCTTGTTTAAAAAGTGGAAATCCTAAAAAGTGGAAGTTATCTCAACTACAGGTAACTGGAGAAAAATAAATGCAAAACTAATGATAAATTATTGTTGTGTTGATGTAAATGTAAATTGATAAGTATATAGTTATTCAATCGAATTTGAGCGATTGTCAGTTGTTGAGCACGACTTTCAAATCGGTTTGATCTTCTTTAATTTCTTGATGTTACATTCCCAGAGTTTTTAATCGGCTCGAGAAATGCTATTTGCCAGTTGTTTCACCAGGAATTTGGTTGGCATTTTCTATCAAAATTTATCTGTTTAACCTTTTGGAAGATGGACATGGTGTTGAATGGTGAGGCAGAAAAATATAACAGTGGTAGTGGCAGAGTGGCAAGAAATGGAATAGAACACAGGGATTAGAATGTGGAGGGTCAATGTAGAATAATAGGACAAGTAGAGGATCCTCACAATGTAAATAAAATAATAGGGACATATATCAGTGATGGTCTTTCCCTGAGAGAAAGCAGACAGAGAACAGGACTTCAGTCACTCTTGATCTGCAGGTATATCAAATTTACAGTAGCACCATATTCATAATAAAAATATCTGCAGTCTACTGTTAGAAAAGCCAAAACCAAAAAAAGCATTGAACATTTTTGTTTCTATGAGCTCCAAGTAACATTATTACTTCGGGTTGTCCATAAAACACCTCAAAGAACGCTAGGAGTGGGCTATAGAGGACAGTCTAGTCTGCAAAACTACCCAGAGTGCTAAAGAGAATGCTTTCCATATGAAGCTAGTGCATGAAGAGCATTTTGAAAGAAATATGATCTTAATAAAACAAACTAGATTACAGATTTAATGTTGGTTTTCCATCACTATACATGACATATATACACAGTCGGCTTTTATTCATTTTAAAGTGTCTGATCATGTAGTACAGTACTAGATTACTAGCTGTGTGGTTTGTACTCCAGAGGATGATGGACCTGAGCGGTAGCCTTGTTGTCTATGAGCAGAGACATTTAGATGAAGCCGGATTAAATTTGCACAAGGAAAGAGAGCAGGGAGGAAATCGTATTGGACAGCATGTTGTAGCATCCCAACGAGCACAAAGCATCCTAACGAAACATCACACTGTATCACATGCCACTGTATGTCACGCTGCACACAGCTGCTGTGGGCCTCAACCATGCAGCACATCATATTGCTTTTTCAGCTTCAGTGTTGCTTACACAAGCAGCACAAGACCAGAAGGGACTAGAAGTCCCAGTGTTCAATTCCACCTTCCACCAAATGTCTGAGGGGCTTGAAGCTCATCTACTTTTTTTTTTTTTTTGGTAGAGTGCCTTTTATTTGTAATCCTCTTTCCTAGAACCTGTTAGGGAGTCCATTTCCCTTGGCAGTGGCCAGTGTGTAATTGTGACCCCTATGGGCATGGGGCAGTCATGTATAGACAGCAGCTGGAATATGTCAGGAAAGAAGTCTACTTTTCTGCCACTGCATAGACAATATAAATATTGATGAACATATAGTGATGAATAATTGATGAAGTCCTACTGTGTGACAGAAAACATAGATTTGTTGTAAGCACCTACATGTGTGTTTTCCTTGTAGAAATGTTTTAGTTGGCTGCAGAATGAGTATACTGCATGCAACACGTGAAAGAATTCTCTGCTGATTTTCTATGAATTTTTTTCATATTTTTGGAAATTTTGACAAACATTCAAGCAGTTTTAAGATAAATGTTTGTATAGTTGAAGTGGGGTAGAGCAAGGTTTTTAAGAGGTTGCAGTAGGCTAGAGGTGTTTTTTGTTGAGTTGTTACAGTGGGAGAGAGTTGGGTTTTTGGTTGTAGTGGGAAAGCTGGGTTTTGGGTTTACAGTAGGGATGATGTGTTGGGATGGTACATGTTAATGGTTTTGAAAATGGCAGTTTGTTGTGATCATATTGTTAAATCAATTGAGAAAAACTGCAAAAAATAGCCCTAGCTTAATAGTCATTCAAGTAACAATACACTGCATGAAAACTACTTTTAAAAAGAGTAGTACAATACATCCGTATACAAATGCTATTTAATTTAACAATAAATACTTCACTGTAGATAAATAAATACTACACTATAAATAAATAAATACTACACTATAACATAGTTTTGCTGCTTTTTTATAAATCCTCACAAAATTTAAGGGGTAGTAAGTTCTGTGGAATATACGCAAAAGGCAGACTAACTATTTTTTCTTGGTCATAGTACAATTAGAAACTAGACTATACTGCTTGTTCGAATGGTTAACAGAGTGTAACAGCTGTTTGCACAAATCTTGCTGGCCTGTCATGTCCCCTCCTGCCTCCTGCACTGTCCCAGCAGACAGAGGAACCTCAACCCTCCACTTCTTTGTTTTTCTCAGTCTTGCTTTCTCATTATGCTAATGGATGGATAGAGGAGTAAATGTGCAGAGAGACAGATAATGGCATGTGTTGATTGATTTGAGTAACCACAAAGATATTAACATACAAGTTAGGTTTTGGTGTAGGCACAGCATTATTAAGCTGCAATTAAATATAGAGGGAGTAGATGTAATAACATAAACATCTCATAATACATTAATATTACACAGCTTCACATTATTCTGTGCCTTCAGATAGCTCCAGTGGGATACTAAATTAGTGTTTGTGTATGTCTGTACACAAATAATGTAGTGTGTGTGTGTGTGTGTTTACACATGTGCTTGCGTGTGTTTCAGAGGCACTTTAGGCCATTATTCAAGCTTACCTTTCACACACACAGTCAAAACTCTCACATTCACTATCAACACTCACATTCACTGTCAAGGCTGTCCGAGTAAGAGAGGTTGCATAATGTGTGAGAGAGAGTTTGATAGTCACATTTTCTGATTGACCTACACAGTTGTTGCTTAAATGAGCACTTTCTGATTTGCTTATAGTCAAATATGCCCTGCCTCATATGAGGTTAATTTCCGACATGTGGGAATCTCTGTAGGCCACATTAAATAGAGCAAAGAGTTCAGACTTATGGTGGGGCTTTTGGGACAAAATTACTTACTTAAATAAATAAATCATTAATTATATATCACGCAGCAAAAACAAAAAAAAATAAAAATAAAAATAATAATAATAATAATAATAATAATAATAGTAAAATTAAAAGGGATTAAAAATAATTAATGGGTCATTAAATGTATAAATAAATTAATTTAAAAATGTAACTTGTGTATTTAATGATTTATTTCAGTGATGCTACTGGCTACCTCGAAATTTAAAATGTCACTTTTACTTTTCAAAATACTGAGAGCTTGGTGATTGTTTGATGAGTCTGAATGACCCATTTTTGGTGATTGTTTGATGAGTCTGAATGACCCATTTTTGGGCTGCAGTTTCAAACGATCAAACACTGATCCCCAAAACAAGCAAAAACATGTTAAAAAACATGTTGAGTGAGGAACGCTGCCCTGAATTACAGACATGCAGAGGGTGAGGAACACTGTCCTGAATTACATAAGGAAGTAGCTACCCAAACAAGCTCTAATTGCATCTTCCTGAAAAAGATATCAAGCATAT